>ML780230.1:397908-423490 GCA_009831015.1 Picea engelmannii
CTAGGAGATGAAGCGCCAAAAGTCATGTGGGCCCCGTTTGGGTAAGTTGGTGCATCAACTTCCCGGGGTCGTAACTTTTGCATACGATCTCCGTTTTAGGCGTGTGATAGCTCGTTGGAAAGGTATCATCGAGGAGATTCATATTGGGGGCTCAATCATTCCTTCGGCTATCATTGAGAACCTAGATATAGAAAAAACTTCATTTAGGCCCTCAAAATGGCCCCGGAAGTGAAAACCTGCTAAAAATAGTAAATTGCCAAAATGGCCAGAAAACTGTTTTGAGCCATTTGGAAAAGGTGGGTGGCCCCCTATATCCACCTGGATCAGATCTAATCATTACATACACATGTATTATTAGCCACTACTTTCCAAAAATATCACTTTGTCTCCCCCAACAAATATTTTATGCAATTTTTCATTATGTAGCTACTTTAACTTGCAACTTTCTTGTTGTAATATGTAACAGTTCCTTAAGTGTTTTCAACTTCATGAGTTAGCAATACTCATATCATTTTAGTTGTTATCATAATCATTTCTATGTTATATAATATATACATGCATTCAGCCAATGCATTCAATGATTCATGTATTATTACTTGTAACATTTTTAATAGCTCCAAAATTGATCTTGAAATTGTAACAACAATCCAATCACCTTCAGCTAGTATTCAAATCAAACATAATGCATCTATCCATCATTATGTACTCTTAGCACCAAAGGATTTTCATAATTAAACAATTAATCATTAAATAAAATAACAATCGATGTACCAATACCGATGGCCACATTTACACAATGCATTCATGCATTGGATACATAATACCACATAACTATGTACCAATGACGATGGCCACATTTACACAATGCATCCATGCATTGGATACATAATACCACATAACTATGTCATGCATTCACCAAGGTGATTTGGAAGGTTTGGCCAACTCCTCAACACATCATCCACAAACATCCTACTGCATTCCTAACTATTTGGATACCTCCCTTTTCAACCAAAACAAAACACTATGAATATAATTCTTAAGTGCTCTTTAGTTTCAGAAAAGAGGTTGCAATCCAAACATTCACTATACAATAGATACCATTGAGCACTCAGCTAGCGCTATAGCCCTTCCATATGCAACCATGTTATGGTCTCATACATGACTAGATCTATGAATATGCATTGTTATAGGAGTATGTCTCCTTAATTAACTTGGTTATGATCCCATAACCAATCATAACACAATATGCAACCAACATTTTATCTAAATGCATTCTAGCATCAACAAAATTTTCATACTCTAGGCCTTTGGTCATTACATATCAATTTAAATATTGAAAATTATCTGAGGGAATTCTTACCTCAATCCCCTTCAACATGTATGCATCAACAAAAACTAAATGCATACCTACCTGGTTGTTATTAACCTACTTGTTTCTATGATCCGTAGGATCTTTTAATGACTTATGGTTGAGTTTTAATTTTGCATGCGTTAATTAACCATTTGAGAAACTTAGTGAAAGAATGAGGAAAGAAGAGGAATTATAATAGTCGTATACATATATGCAGATCTGAAATGAAATAATAGATAGAAAACCATAACACACAGATTGATAACGGAGTTTGGCACAACTTTGCCTACGTCTCCGAGCCTTTGTCTCTGTGGGGGAGGCTTCTTTATTTATGTTCAAGAGCTCAAAATTACATCGCTGCAATGCCAAATGGCTACAAGACTGATATGGTCATGTTTTTCCAGATCTTAAGAACCCTGCAAATAAAACGACACACAAAATGGACGTCCAGAGCTCCCAGAAATGGCCCGATAGCGTATGCTCCTCAATATCTTCCCTGCATAAAAATGGCTTTGGCTTGGCTTCTCCTCAGCATAAATATTCTCTTTCTACTCTCATGGCCTCAAACAGGCCAGACTTATATATATATGAAGTTGGTTGCTCATCTCCAACTTCCTCCCAAAATTTGGGCTCCAAAAATGCCCAATATCTCCCAAAAATGGAGAAAATCAATTAGTTACAGGCTTGGAAATCAAATAAAATCGAAAACTTTGTTATAAAACCCACTTTGGACTAAATTCGGGCATTATCCCCCACCATAGGCACGCTCCTGGTCATTTAGCAGTGGATTATAGGACCATGTGGCCACGCGCCATGCGTTGGCCCCCTTTTGGAGCTAACCCCCGGTCGTGTGGTGTTGCAATAGGCCCACGGGCCAACAGTTCATAACTGCGTGCACTTTTAGTGATTGTAGCCTCGATCCTGTGGAATTTAGTTGGGATCCGTGGGCTAGTCCTAATCCACACCACCACTTGTCTGTTGGCTCTCGGCTACGTTATTCGTGGTTGTGGTAATATATGTGGAACTCTGGGCTGGGTCTAAGCCCCGACCCATTCCTCTGTCGTTTCAAACCTCGATTAAACATAAATAAAATTTATGTTGTTATGTTAACAAGAACCAACGGGCGCCTGGGTTGTTATCCCAGTCCTTCTAGTCCACTGCTCGGTTGATAGGTCAGGGGTTTGACCCCCATGCACTCCAACAAATTTTATATAAACTGACGAACCAATTACGGGGTGCCATGTGGCATCCCATGACTGGGCCACGTGGCACCTCAACAACCAACCAAAATATGCCACATGTCGATTGTTGATTAGCCCATGTGCTTGCCATGTCATCAACCATACTGCCATGTCATTCTGCCACGTTAGCTGCTGACGTCATCCGTGCCACGTGTCACCCTTACAGTGGTGACACATGTCACCTCCGGATTGGTCCAACTATTTGCCTGTACACCTAAATTTTCCTGACACGTGTTGTCTCATAGAGCTACCATGTGTCGCCTTCCAGGATTTCCACATCAACTATATGGACCGTACGGTCTGCACAGTCAGCATGCCACGTGGACTGTATGGACTGTACAATCATCCCCTTTTTTGCCTGTTTGACTTTTCGGACAGAACGCGATATCTTCTGCATACAGAGCCCGTTTGATGAAGTAAATATACCGCCAGAATCAGGAAGATGAGACGGACACAATGGCACTAGTTTAGTTGCATTCTAGGCACTTTCATTTTTGAGCATTTTTAAACCCTGTCAGGCTTCTAGATCCGATTTCAGATCACACCTCCCCACAAAAAGACCTTTTGGTCCCCAAAAGGTTACTAACCAGTCAACAAGCTCGGGATAGGCCACCAGACTTGTCCTCTATCTCTGAACTCTGTCTTGTGCACCTGTCTCATCAAGATCAACTGTAACACAATCATGACAACTGACAGTATATTGTTAGCCATTTGAACCCTGTTACATCTTACTGAAGCCACTATCATCCATGTAGAAAACATTGCTAATGACAACATCAAAAAGACAACTGCAAATGAACTGATATACTTGAGATATCTGCACGACATGATCTTATCTTGAAGCAACTTATGATTGATTTTCCATTCAACAACCATGTCTTGTTCTTGCTTAAGATCAATTACTTCATTTGAAACAATTATTCAACACGATGAGCATGAACCACATAATCATGACCTGCTTTAGTGAATTGATATTGATTATTTGTCCTGTAGAAGATTGCCTTACGATCATACAAGTATGGACTACCTAACGTCATTCTACATTCTCTTAATGACACTACATCACATGTTACTTCGTCCACATACTTAGATGAAATTGCAAATTTGATTGTGCACTTCTTTGTTATGTGCATCTGATGATGATTGCTTATCCATTTAAGTGTGTAAGGCTTATGATGAGTTTGTGTTGTTAATCCCAATTGCTTAACCAATTCTTCTGAGATTAGATTAGATTGAGATCCACTATCGATTAATGTGTCTATCTTAGTGTGTCGCATGATTACCCTTATATGAAACAACTTGCTTCTACAATCAATCTCTTCACCAAATTTACCTGTCATACCAACCAATGAAATCTTTGACTCATCACCTGAATCTGATCCCAATTCTATGGTTTTTGTTGTCGTTGCCACTGTCTGCGTTCCCTTCTTTTCTTTGAACCACTTTGGCCTCTTCTAGGGATGCAACTGCCAACATTTGTCCTCATCATGTCCCTCTTGTTTGCAATGTTTGCAAGAGGGCTTTCCTTCCTTCCTTGTCACCACATTTGCATTCTTGCCATGCCTTTTCCTCTTGTCCTCTTTCCTTGAACATGATGATTCCCCTGACACACCTGTTTTCCCTGCTTCAATATACGTAGCTTGAACAGAAACCTCATCAAGGTTAGTGGGTCCAAACATGAAAATAGTGTTTCTAATATGCGCAGGAAAACCTCCTATATACTTCATAAGAGTTTCTTGTGTTTGCAAAGGGGTATCTAACATTAATGCCATTTTTCAAATCCATCGGTGTATTCTTGCACTGTTTGTCCTTTTCTTAGTTTTAAAGATTGCCATTCAATGATTGCTTTTTCTTTATAACCCAAAGGATAAAATTGTTTCCTAAGTGCAGAAATGAAACTCTTCCATGATGGAAATACATTACCCACATCTTGTGTTCCTTTTTGCAGCTTTCTTTGACACTAGATAAGAGTTGTACCTGCTAGTCTCAAAGATGCCAACTTGATTTGTGTGGCCTCATCCTTGATCTGTTGCACACTGCAGTATACCTCCATCTACCTGATCCAGTTGTCAAGTTTTTCTGCATTTACTTCACCATCATATATGGGCAACTCAAATTTTACTTCAAGTTTTAACAATGGCATTTCATTCTTATTCTTATGAACATTTTTCTTTCCACTAGATTTAGAACTTGAACTTGAAGAATAAGGAGAAGAAGGAGGTGTTGATGGAGGTGAAGGAGGAATGTGAGGATGGTCCTCTTCCTCTTCACTTTTTCCTTTTGAAGATCCACCCAAAACTAGTCGCTTCCATTCTAAGTAATCTTCGTACAAAACTTTCACCATCTCCAACATAGCATGGAATGTTTACCGGAACTCTTTCTCATCTTGAGAAATCCCTTCTTCCGATGCCCTCTTCTCGCTGTGAGAAGCTCTTTTTATCAATCCAATTAATATATTCTCTGCAACAAGCTCACCTTCACCATGCTGTAGCTTTTCCCTGGTTAACATGAAAAACTCAAATCCAAACGTCAACTAGCTCTAATACCACTTGATCCGTAGGATCTTTTCATGACTTATGGTTGAGTTTTAATTTTGCATGCGTTAATTAACCATTTGAGAAACTTAGTGAAAGAATGAGGAAATAAGAGGAATTATAACAGCCATATACATATATGTAGATCTGAAATTAAATAATAGACAACAAACCATAACAAGAAGATTGATAACGGAGTTTGGCACAACTTTCCCTACGTCTTTGGACCTTTGTCTCTGTGGGGGAGGCTTCTTTATTTATGTTCAAGAGCTCAAAATTACATCATTTCAATGCCAAATGGCTACAAGACTGATCTGGTCATGTTTTCCCAAATCTCAAGAACCCTGCGAAGAAAATGGCACGTAAAACGGATGTCTGGAGCTCCCAGAAATGGCCCGACAACGTCTGCTCCTCAATATCTTCCCTGCATAAAAATGGCTTTGGCTTGGCTTATCCTCAACATAACTATGCTCTTTCTACTCTGATGGCCTCAAACAGGCCTAGTTTATATAGATTTGAAGTTGGTTGCTCATCTCCAACTTCCTCCCAAAATTTGGGCTCCAAAAATTCCCAATATCTCCCAAAAATGGAGAAAATCAATTAGTTACAGGCTTGGAAATCAAATAAAATCCAAAACTTTGTTATAAAACCCACTTTAGACTAAATTCAGGCATTATCCCCCACCATGGGTGTGCTCCTTGTCATTTGGCAGTGGAGTATAGGACCATGTGGCCACGCGCCATGCGCTGGCCCCCTTTTGGTGCTAACCCCCTGTTATGTGGTGTTGCAATAGGCCCATGGGCCAATAGTTCATAACTGCATGCACTTTTAGTGATTGTATCCCCGGTCCTATGCGATTTCCCCAGGATCTGTGGGCTAGTCCTAATCCACACCACTTCTCATCTGTTGGCTCCCGGCTGCGTTATCCGTGGTCTTGGTAATATATGTGGAACCGTGGGCTGGGGCTAAGCCCCGACCCATTCCCCCGCCGTTTCAAACCTTGATTAAACATAAATAAAATTTATGATGTTATGTTAACAAGAACCAACTGGCACCCGGGTTCTTATCGTGATCCTTCTAGTTCACTGCCCGGTCGATAGGTCGAGGGTTCGACCCCCATGCACTCCAACAAATTTTATATAAACCGACGAACCAATCACAGGGTGCCATGTGGCAGCCCATGACTGGGCCACGTGGCACCTCAACAACCAACCAAAATACACCATGTGTCGATTGCTAATTATCCCACGTGTTTGCCACATCATTTTCCATAATACCTTGTCATTCTGCCATGTCAGCTGCTGACATCATTTGTGCCACATGTCACCTTTACAGTGGTGACACGTGTCACCTCCGGATTGGTCCAGCTGTCTTCCCGTACGCCCAAATCTTCCTGACACATGTCACCTCCTGGAGCTGCCATGTGTCACCTTCCAAGATTTCCATGTCAGTTGTATGGACCGTATGGTCTACACAGTCAGCATGCCACATGGATTGTACGAACTATACAGTCATCCCCTTTTTTGCCTGTTTGACTTTTCGGACAGAATGCGATATCTTCTACATACGGAGCCCGTTTGACGAAGTAAATATACCACCGGAATCGGGAAGATGAGACGGACGCAATGGCATTGGTTTTGTCGCATTCCGGGCACTTTCATTTTTGAGCATTTTTAAACCTTGTTAGGCTTCTGGATCCGATTTCGAACCATTCTATGTGACCAATTGATATTTGTAGAAACTTACAGACTTCCTCCTTCTTCATTCCGATCACCATTCCTTCCACCCTCATGGGTCTTCACCTAGATGGAAATTATAAGCAACAACAACATCCAAATCTTTAACCATGTTATATATTTTTTCCTGAATACATATTCCATCATTAATCATACTCAATTCCCATGACATCATTATTTCATAATAATAGACTATTGTAAGTTCACAAGCATGTTATATGCATATCCAAGAATGTATAATTATGCATCCATAAGCACCATACATTTACTCTCAACATGCCTACTAATGCATATGAATTTTAACTTTAGTGTATGCCTCATGCACTCTAGTGTATTTATGTTTCAATTCACTTGTTTATTAATATATTTATGTTTTCGTCAGTTGTCCTTGAACTCCCTTAGATCCTTCCTTCATTGCATGCTCCCATTCTATTTATCTTCACTATTTTTCCCTGGTATGAACACGTTCCATCCAAGTTCCACTTGGTCATTCTTCAAGCCAACCAGTGTACTCAAATTGCAACAACTCCCCTTGGGTAGTCATGCCCAAATTTACCTTTATGAGACATTCCAACACCTTATAATGAAGTAGCTCAAAACATTTCATCATTATACTACAACATTCTTGAATCCAATACTATTACTCATAGTTCTTCATTCAATTACTTCATTAACATTTCCCTGTGAAACCAAGCCTTTCACACTTAATATGATTCCCTGATGGAAGTCCATTTCACTTAGTGACATTTTTCAAGTTAGAGAGAATTCTTAATTCTCTACATTGGCATCTTGCTTCCACTATGAACTATGATATCAAAAGTGGATATCTTTCACACTTAAGATTTGCAACTGTCTACACATTTCTACATGCAAGGCTATGGAGCCTTAATGTTTTTCTTCCTATGCCCTTCATTTACATTTTTAACCTACTATCTTCATATCCTATGTGAGGATTCTTTCTTTTGTAGCACCTCATCCAACTTTTGTAAGATTTTTCATGCTTCCATGGCTCTAACATCTGATCTTATTCTTGAATTGATATGATTATACATTTAATATTGAAAAACCTACAAGAAATCATCTTGTTAGAATTATACATATCATACAAAAAAATTCAATTAAATTTACAGGTACATTTTCTGTTTAATTTATGAAGAAATAGATCATAGTTATCCAAATTAGAATAATTCCAAGCCATTCTCCTCTAAATCAGCTTTCCAATGGCTATAATTTATTTCCCTAATTCGATATCTATGTTGAAAGTTATGGCTTCTTGAAAAAACCACTTTCAACCCTTTTTCTCTTGTTTTGCAATAGGATTTTGTCGAAACAAATTCCACATCCCCCTTTAAACTGGTACAGAATCTGAATTCTACATAGGCTCTTCCTTCAATCCAATTTCCATGTGACCATGGTTTGAAAACGTGGGCTTAATCCTTCTTTAGCACTTTTCTTTCTTCAACACAAAAAAACATTCAACCACTAGCCCCCTTTTACTTCGATCGAAGTCTCATAGGCCCAAGGGCTATGACCAAGTGCTTAGCTGGAGGCACCTATCCGAAGCTTCAGGATATCAGGTCTTCGTATCTTTAGGCTTTATGGATTTCACCTTCATCACACTTCCGAACATACCCTTCCTCAAAGCTTCAGGGCTCTGGACCTTCGACCTTCATAGGTTCTTCTTATGCCACAAAACATTCCCTCCGAACGTCAAACTAGCGAAATCCTAGAGTGGCTCCTTAGAGCATCTCTACTACATTGCTTTGAAGCTTCATACTTTAGAGGTTTTTACAACAACATACTCCCTTGTCCCCGAGTGTTGAATCTATGAACTTTCGGAGTCGCATCAACAACTACATAGTAGGGGTAATATGTGTTGAAAAATATAGAGATAAAACATGGCCCATTATGCGGGTGACACATGCCAAGTCATAACTAGCAAGAACGATCTTCAAAAATAATGGAATACGATGACACGTGGAAAGCATCAAGTGTTCCCATGTCACCCTAGGTGGTGTCATCATGTCACATCAATCTAACGCTCTGTGACTTCAGCTAATTTGGGCTTCGAAAGTCTCTTCTTCCACACACCTCAAAACATTCGAACACTGAAATGGCAGATTCTCAGTTTGTTGCTCTCTATAGCTTTAGGACTTTAGGCTTCGGGGGACTTCACCACATACCATTACAAATCTCTTGAGTTGTCGAACTTTTGAACTGTGCTTCTCCATATTTTCGAGACTCTGAGACTTTGAGGCTTCGGGCTTTGGAGGATTGTTTTTCTCGACTCCATCCAATATTTCCTCTGAATGTTGAATTTCTGAACAATCGCTAATCTGTGGACATGTGTCCCCTAACTACCAATGTTCTGAAATGACTACGGACTTCGGGACATCGGAGAAAAATTATTCAAGTGACATAAGGGATAAAACTCTTGAATGTCGAATAATTGATAATCTATAGACAGGCGTCCCAGACAATAGATGACCATGATTTGCTCCGGAGTTCAAGAATTCGGAAGATTTTCTTCCTGGTAGCTTAAGGACTCGCTTCTCTCGTAGTGCGGAACCTCCAAAATTTCATGATATCTACAACTCACGCTCGATCGCACGTAGATCTAAAGGATGGGATCTAATCTTTTCCACTATGAATCACCTCATGATCTTTTCTTGATCCAATGGACCATATCTATCCTTGGAGAAATCCAACGGTTAAGTACTCCTTGTTGTGATCTATGACATAGATTCACTCCGGGACTTCGGAGCTTCAAATATTTTACCTCCTTTTCATCAAAGACTTAAAATTTTTAGAAGCAACTAAGTCTGAAGGACTCTGATGCTTAATGACCCCACACCTTCTTCATATCCAATGGTTGTGAAGGACCTGTCTTTTCCCGAACAAATCCAATGATCCAAATCTAAAATTTATCCCACTGTGGCGATTGTTCCCAAATTTGAAAGGGATGGTAACGATAATTCAATCCCTTAATAAGGGTCTCAGACGTTCTATATTCTGCATGGACTCTGCAATGCCATTCCTCCTGATCTTCATGACTTCAGAGTCCTAACTTGATCTCAACCACAAGATCTTGTCTGATAGATACGACCCATTCTAGCCCTGTGTTTCAACTTGTGGCTCTGATACCAATATTTAACATACCCATCCACCCATAGGTTAGGCTACGCCACTTAAACAGGTTGCAACACACCCAACAACCAACAGGTGGGGCATGCTGCAGTCCCAAGACTTAGTTCTCTGAAAAGATCTCGAATTCTAACAAAATTTAATCTGAAAAAAAGTATGAAAGAACCATATGCATTAATCAATATCCTTGTTATAACATAAAGCATTAAATAACATGCCATTCACAAAAAAAATTAGCAAACAGAGACATTAAAAAAATACATATCTTAGAGATAATTAAATACATAGTGGAATAAACATATACATAAAACACAAAGATATCTTATCTTTCAAGTAAACATTCACCAACTAGTTGCAGACCAAGGACGTTCCTCCCAACCATAAACATTGTTGTTTATTTACTCTCAATAATAGTTCACCCCTGATCCAGGGCTATGAATCCACAAGGACGGGTCCTCGACCAAATCTAAAACACACAGCAGTTGGCTAACTAGTTCTAAGGTTTCCCAAACTCACAACAAATCTAAATTTCTATCTCTCTTTCCCCCTCAGCCTGGACCACCCAAAGAAATGGACACCCTTCTCTTCCATGAAGTCCCTGATACTGTCACATTTCTCTCTAGGGATCTAGTGGTATTGGTAGGTAAATCTCCCTACTAGAAACTCCAAGGATTCTCAGCTGTGGACAGTTCTATCAGAACTACCATCAATATCATAACTAATGGGTCTCTCAACACTCAAGCTATCACAAGCCTTTAAGCACTCAAAACAATCCAAAGTACACCACCTCTCTTATACGCAAACTACACAACTCAAAGAGAATGGACCCCCTTCTCTGCAACAAAGTCCCTCAAGTTGTCCATCTCCTTCAAAGGCTCCAGTGCTTTTGGTTAAGAATCTCCCTATCCAGACTCTCAGGACTCTCAACTATGGATAGTTATATCCAAACTTCCATCAATATCATGCCCACAAGAATCCATCCCCTTATGGAATGATCAATAATTATTACAACCATTCATCAATGGGTCTCTTCTTCCTGCCATTCATTTCAATGCTCAATCCAAGAGCATACAAATTAGCAATAGTGAGTGAAGAGGAAAGAAGAACAAGGGAACAAAATGAACCAGGGGAAGTAGATGAACAAAAGATAATAATGACCCCCAAACATCACCCAGATTCATCCTCATGCAACCATTCATATCCATGCTCAGACCAAGAACACATGAATTCATCCCGAGTGAAGGAAAGGAAGAAGAAGAAGAACTAGGGAGAAGAAGTGCTCATAATAGCCCCCAAGGGATGTTTATATAATCACAAGAACCAAGAACCACATGGATGTAACACACCTAAATCCTTAATACTCTTTTAAGGGGTGAGGTATCATAAATTCGTTTTTCCTTAACTAACTCATCTTGAATCATCTCTCTGAGATGATTCATTCTCTTCTACTTACGCTTAGCTTTCTAACAACTATTATCGGATTCTAAATTGACTCTTGTCTTATCTCTTACAACTTCATCTTGTTAGTATCATCTCTTGGTTCCTACCTCCCGCAGGGAAGGTCCATGCATAAACCAATTTGACTACTCCCTTAACCCTCCTTTGACACATAGGATAGCAAGGAATTCGGAGTTTGACGCTTTGGTGTTGAATCTCTCCTTGCTATCTGGGCCTGATACCTCCTTAATTCTCTAACTTTCAAAGTCCCAAAATATTTCCACATGGTTCTAGCCTTCGAACCTTTTTGGTCTCTCTAAATTCTACACCCAAAATCCTTCGTAGTCCCGAAGTCCCCAACTCCCGGGGTCCCAGTCACTTCACCAACCACGTTGTCTAGGTGCACACGTGCCAGGAAATGACACGTAGGAGGGTTCATGGTGACACGTGTTATGTTCCAATTAGCCTATAGGGTATGGGATACACACAAATCTAGGTAACACGTGGTATGTCAAGATGGGGTCCATGTCACCCTGGATGATGTCACTACACTAGGTCACTCCGGACTGAAAGCCTCCTTACATTCCTTAGATCTCATGGTCGATATCTGACCACATATATTTATATATCTACATCCCTTGATACCTTAGGGATGTGGCATTCAACAGTTTTATGATGCAAACTCCTCTTTTCTCTTGAAGTGCCCAATATCTGAATTAAAGGGGCTAGTGCCATGCGTCCCTGGTATATCAACGGCTAGGAAAGAACCTGAAGGATCCCTCGATCTATGGTTATAGGTTCTTCATGGCTCTGGCCTTTAGGGTTTTGTATCCTGGTTTAGTTGGTAATATAGGTTCACCTAACCACCCGGGGAACCGCCTAACATTGGTCAACCTTACGGGTAACCGAGTCTCCCGGTTACCTTTGGCTCGTATAAGGCTGGTATGGTTAGTCATACTCTGAAGTCCTAGACTTTCGAAGTTCTAAATCTAGGAGGACTTAGATTCCTTGGGATTATCCTAAGGTTCCTAGGTATTGATCATATCGGTCCTCTCGAATGGATATCGCCTTCTCATCTTCCAAATGAAGAGATCTCCCCTTTCAAGGCTTGAACTTTGCTATCCTTCCTAATATTTATCATGAAATGGTTAAGGACTTGGGCATGGAATCCTGATCGCATGACAAGGAGTCTAAAATAGGTATCCTATTCATACAGATAGGTTCAAATTGACACGATATCTCCTATCTTGGTCGTCTTACAATATTATGTGGCAAGAAGCCTCAGGAGATAAGTTAGGCATACAAGCTATCATTTAGAAGCGTAATTTCACAAGGAGATGAAGTCATACACATATCATAACCATTCCACACAAAAATCGTTTATAGATACACATATATACATAAACCCATGCATTCATCGATTATTTCAGTTCAATACATAAAGTAGGAAAATACTTATCAGAACCAAATAATGTGAAGCGACTGCTGAAAGGGGTGCCCATTTCCTCAAAACCATAGGCTTAGTCACTCCTAATAGATTTACCACTAGCCACCCCCGATCTAGACTACGATGCTCTAAGATATAATCCTTTCTTCCAGCTCAACGACAGTAGGGACGTAGGTTACTTTCCTCCTCTCGTAGGATCTTGTCAACGATTTACACAATACCAGGCAAGGAGGATCGCTTAAGTACTCACTTAATCACTCATCGGCCTCATTTATCAACTTGTATCATGACCCTGCTAGCCATTTTCTGCAACCAGAACACACACATTTTCTATTTCTTCCTTGAACAGGAGATCTTAGTCTCTCCTCTCTGCACTCTTTGTAGGTCTTTCTCTACTCATCACACCTTCCTTTCTTTCCTCTCTCAGAAAGATTCTATGTGGCTCGAATTCCTAGTCCATGGTCAGGTCTGAAAGCCTTAAAGATGGGTGCTCTTCCCCATCCCCTCATTAACTCTTGAGGAGGTCTTCCCACCTACCAACCTGACTATAATTCCTTCCTGGGTCAGAGGATTGTTCTAGTCGTGAGTAATTAAATCCAGTAAGGTACTAGTTTGGTGGAGGTTAATGCAACCATTCCTGGTCCCCTTCACCATTTATTCCATAGAATTTGTGGTCTCTCTAAGTACACCCCTCTTCCAGCAGTCATGGAACACTTCTCCATTTTCTAGTAAATAAAAAAAATTACATTCATTGGCCTTTTATACAAAGGTCCATCAAATCAAACATTCACACATATTGAGTTTTCCATAGTTTCTTGGCCAATATAGTATATTTACAAACTGAGGGAAATGGGTTGTTACAATGGCCTTCCCCAAGAATCCCATGTAACCACTTTTGTCCATAAAATAAATTATTGTACATTAAAAATAATAATAATAAATCTTAGCCCCTCAAGCCCCTCAAGCCCCCTATCTCTTTTGTCCTTGTCTGTCTTGCATCCAGCGGTGCATTTTATTAATGTATATGAATTATTACATTTCCTAGACACTCTGGCCCCTTTTTGACTTTACCGTCTCACCAACCTAAGTCACAATTATATAAGACATTATAGTTCATAAGGGTTAAAACTAGGATGTTACACAACCAATTTTAAAAAATGCATTGGTGCAATTAACATATGTGCACTAGAACACATATTGAATGATTTTTCATTTCCAAGCATTTCCTTTGATGCCTCATATCTAGTGCTCTACTATTTACAACACCCCATTAAACAAAATGACAATGCTTCAATAAAACATTCACACTCATGCGCTCCTAGTAACAAATTGCACCACTTCATTTTCAACGAATCAATATAACAAAGCGATGTCCATACTAACAGAAACTACACCAGTATGTTAAACTATATGATACACTACTAAATTATAGCATACCAGTAATTTCATTTAGCAAAATCACACATTTGTGAACACATTTCATAAATAAATGGGTCGGTGGTGGGTTTATGTCAACCAAATGCACCATTGTGCCATGTCATTTTGGTGGACACTTGGTAAATGGTGCTCTCAACAATAGAAAACAATGTTAAACAAAAGGTTGCTTCGCTAATAGCATGGTAGCACCAATTTGTTTATATTAACACATCACATTTCATAGGTTGATAAAGAACAATTTCACCTATTGGTCCACCTAGATCCAAACAATGGATGATTAATGTAAAGAGGACAACATCAGACTGAATTTTGACAAATTATTAGCAAAATGTGTCTTATGTTAAACACCACTAATATGCTAGGAAGTGATCCAATTTAGATAAATGCACCAATGCATTATATTAATCGATCACACAACCAAGTTTTTGAGAAAAAAAAAATCTTATGTGGTGCATCAAATAACTAAAATGAATTGGTGATGTGTAGCACAACAAAACGATCAAAATACACAATAATTTACCATATCGATATGTTTTATGGGATGCTCCATAATCGGTGTGTTATAACACAAATGCATTGGTATCAATGCATACAAATCTGAAATAGATCATTGGTGCATTATGTTAAACGAAACACAACAGTGTGGTTAAGTGAGTTGCAATGGGAAAATAGTTTAAATACTATCATTTCGGTGTGTCTTTTAAAACTTGCACATTATTGGTGAGTGAAGAAAATTCAATGCACCAATTAAAAGTGTCTTGTGCTCAATCTAATATAAATATTCGATGCGTTTAATATAACCAATCATATCATGTGGTTTAACGTTAACCAACTCTATTACAGTTGTGCGTTCTGTAGAACCAGTCGCCCCATGGTATTCACTCCATATGTGAATTTGTATTGGCGTTCATTTTGTATGACAACCCTTAACCAATGCATTGTATATCAAAACCACTATATATATCAGTGCTCGACTAATAATGATGCACCCATGCATTATATTCAACAAACCTTTGTTTAGTGCCTTATGTTTGATAGGAATCAATGTACATAGTGCGTATGTTTTTGTTAATCTAGTACCAGTTACGTTTTCACTTTTGTTTTCAAAACAAAAACTAATTTCAGTTCTTGATAAATACAAATTACTTATATATGTTTTTGTTTTATATTTTAAATTCATTTTATCTATATATGTGTGCCTAGAAAGGATTTAATGTAAATAAGATACATTGACGATGCCGAGTGTAGTAGAAATAGTAGAATCAATTACAACCAAAAGAAAAATAATTTAATTAACAAACTACATATGCAAAATGCCACAATTAAATTTTGTGGAGTTTTCACATTGCGAAGGCAAAAACATAGGTCACTCTTTGGTGCCTCTCATAATTTAGTGCATGAACTCAATCCTCTAGGAATTCCTTAGTGCTCTACCTCACATCTCCTCCTCAATGGGTTACTCCATTTTCTCCAATATATCGTCATCATCATTCTTGTAGCCATAATACGAACTAACATTAATTTGCTTGTAGATATCATACCTACACCTCCTCTTTTTCTCCTCGAGGGGGCTTATCAAATATCTCTTTGAGGATGGAGATGAATTTTGTATCTCTGAAGTGTCTTTAAACAGGGCCCTTGTCTGTGGAACTAGGCACATAAAAAGTATTCCCTTCTAAATCAGTCATCTTGGCTTGTATTTTGACAAAATTAGGACTACCAAGCTCTATGATCAAAGCTTCCTAGTGACCCTTTTCCATGTTTAACAAGAAAGGACCTTGGTGTATGTCTTAATTATAACACTATGTCAACCTCAATAATGGCCTAAGCTCCATATTGTATATTTAGTAGAAGTTAAGAAGCACATTTGGAAAAACAATCAATGATCCATAAGCTTTGTCAACATTCCTTATCATTAAATACTAATCATTTCCTTGGATTCAACCTACTCCTCCATGAGACCCTAACCCATGTACTTAATAAGAATCTCATAATGTTACCTCTTCTCCACAACCATGCACTCTATCACTTTCTGATCCATAAAGGGAACATGAGAAACAAACTCTCACTCTCTTTGCTATTGGTTTTCCTTGTCTTTCTCTCCCATTTATTTTTCCACATCCTCATATTTCTCCAATAGGAATATATTTAAGGTAATGATGTCCCCGCTCTTGATCATCAACTGGACTTGTCCCTAGATAGATTCAATCCTCTACCACTCCCCTAGTGTTTTCACCCACATTTCCTTCTTTGCAGGTCACTTGACTTTCTCTAAGATATTGTTCTTGTCATCCATTTTTCCATAATAATTGATGTCAATTCACTTGTATATAAGATACATATACCTCCTCTTATTCACCTCATGGCGCTTATCTAATAGCTCCTTGATTCCGAGGAGGAATTTACCAAACACACTTGTACAATTGGTTGCTAGAAGATTTTCACATTCCATTTTCCAAGAATCAATTTTACAAGTGTGGTTCGGAAATTCCTCCCCAGCATAAAAGAGATATTCTATAAGCCCCCCAACGTAGAGAAGAGGAGGTATAGTTATGTGATTTACAAGTGAATTGAATCGTGTTATTATGGTAACAGGGATGTCAAGAAAAGTATCTTGGAAAAGTCAAGTGACCAATGGAGGAGTAGATATTGGACATAGTGTCAAGCGACTGGGAGAGGATCAAGTCTATCTATACAGAGGCCAGGTTGACGATCAAGAAAGGAAAGGTCGTCGCCATTAATCTAATCCTATTCGTGGAATATGAATATGTGGGGGAAGAAATGGAAGAGTAGGAAAAGGGAAACCAATGACATAGAGAGAGAGAGTTTGTTTACCATGTGCCCCATCTGGATGAGAAAGCGATTGAGCGCATGGTTATGGAGAAGAAGAAACATGATTTGATTCTTATTAAGTACATTGGTGAGGATCTAATTTAGGAGTAGGCCAAGGACAAGGAAATGATTAATATTTAGCGATAATGCATGCTCACAAAGCTTATGGATCATCGATTTTTTCCAAATGTGCTTATTAAATTCTATTAAATATATAATATGGATCCTAGGTCATTCTTGATATTGACACAGTGTTATAATTAAGACATCCACTAGGTTCCTTTAATGGTGAACAGGTCAAAGGTCCACTGGGAATATCTGATCATAGAGCTTGACAATCCTAATTATGCCAAAGTAGGGGCAAAGATGACGAAATTGGAAGGGAACAAAGTTTTTGTGCCTGGTTCCACTGACAAGGGTCATGGTTATAGATACTTCAAGGATATGAAATTCCTTCCCATCATAAAATAGTTCCTTGATAAGTCCCCTTGAGTTGAGGAAGAGGAGGTGTAGGTATGAAATTTACAAGTGAATTTATGCCAATTCATATTATGTCTACAAGAATGATGAGGATGATATCTTGGAGAAATTTGACTAGCCTATGGAGGAGGAGATGCAAGGTAGAGAACTGAGGAAGTGACAGAGGATCAATTCCATGCACTAAATTATGAGAGGCACCGAAGAGTGATTTCCTCCACAAAGAACAACCTCTTAAAACTTTAATTGCGGAAGTTTGTATACATACTTTGTCAATTAAATCATTTCTCAATGCATTTTTACATAACAACCACTCTAGAACAATTTCAATTGCACTATGGTTATTTTTACTTATTATGTGGTGAATGCTTGAGGCATTCTTGGTATGGTTGGTCTTGTACTTCAATATGGTATGTGTTGGTTGGTTGGCTGAGTGAGGAGCAATTTTATAACTAGTACATCATATGACATGGCTATTATAAGTCATATCTTTGAGTTGCTTGTACATGGTTGAGGGATGTTCATGTTCTATGGTGATGTATACATGAGGGACATGCATTGGTTCTTTGATATGATTCATCGATGACATGGTACAGATATGAACTTGGTTGTTAGTATGTTATATGGTACATGATTGATGCCTCATATGGTATATGGTTGTGATACATTTATTGGCATATGGTTTGTGGTACATGGTATGGTACATGTGTTGATGTACATGGTTGATGTGCATGGTTGGAACATGATTGGTACAAATTGGTGTGCATGTACATGGTTGGTACATGGTTGATGATAAAGGTTTGGTGCATGTTTGATGCACTTGTTGTGGTACATAGTTGATGGTACAAGTTGATTCATAGTTGATGCATGGTACATGTTGGTACTTGATTGAGACATTTATCATGTGAAGGTATGTGGTGAAATTCGTGCAAGCTTGGTAGAGGCATGTGTTAGTGATGTTTGGAATATGGTTTGAGATATGATACTATTGATATTGGCATGAGTTGCATGAAGATGAGAGTGGATATGGTTTCGTGGATACAGAGGTGATTGGTTGGATAGGTTGGTCAGTGACAATTTGACTATTTATAGGTTGATGTGACAATGATAGCGACAGTGATAGTGGAAGTAATAGTGGTAGTGACAGTTGGTATCCACTTATATTTCATGATGAAAAGATGGGGCAAGGAAAGGGGGTTGTATCCTCCTTCTGGTTGGAGCTGGAGAATTAGGGAGTTGGAGATTCCTTTAGTTTGTAGCCTGAGAACTAGGCAGTTGGAGCCTCCTTCCAGTTGGAGTCGAAGAACTTACGAGGTTGTATCCTCCTTCTTTTTGGAGCTAGAAAATTCAAGTAGTTGTAGATTCCTTCAGGTTGGAGCCTGAGAATAGGGGGTTGGAGCCTCCTTCCAGTTTCATCTCGATAATTTGGAAGTTGGTTTTTCCTATGAAATAATTCTTGATATATATAAGAAATACTTCTGTGGTTTTCTCCCATTTCAGTTTCCACATAAAATTTGGTGTACTGTTCTCTTGATGTGATGTTGGTTATGTTTACATCCTTATGATATATATATTGGATGCATGCATAGATGATACATTGATGATAAACTATTGGACATTGTTGGTAAATTTAAATATATATATTGTGGTTAAAAGTGGTATAATTTATCATTACTGATTCACCCCCCGCTCTCAATAAGCCAAAAAAAAGTTCAACATGAAGTATAAGTTCAAAACAAATGTTGAAAAATAGATAGCGTTGATAGTCTCTTTCTGTAAAAAGACAAAAATTGAGACAAAGTGAAGTAATAAACCCAAGTTGAAGTCCAAGCCTATTTTGAAGCAAGTAAATATCATATTTAGTTAAATCCAAGTTATATTGGTCAAAATCATTAAGAGTGCCAAAGTTAGGTTGAAAGTGGTAGTTAATTCTTCTCAAAGTTAACTCAAGTTTTGTCATGTAATGAACATACATTAAATAAAGTTGTTGATAACTTGGTTGTCATTGATTTCAACCTTTGAGGAATCCCCCATGGTGTGGTTTTGGTACCCAAAGTTGGTTGAGGAAAATGGAAATGAAGGATAGAGTAAATCAAGGAAAGACCCTCATAGATGGATAATACTCCCTGTATCGTTTTAATGGTTACTTCTTATAATGATATGGTATATTCTTGAGGCATACTTGGTATGGTTGGTTTGGTATTTGGATATGGTATATCTTGGTTGCTTGGTTGAGTAAGGAGCACTCTTATATATGGTTCAACATATGATATGGTTCTTATAGTTCATATATTTGAGTTGATTGTACATGGTTGAGGAATATTCATGTTGTGTTGTGTAATATGTATGAGGGACATGCATCGGTCCTTTGAGATAATTCATTGATGATATGGTACATATCTGAATATGGTTGACGGTATAGTATATGGTACGGGTTACACATGGTTGATGCTCTAGTTCATGATTCATTATTCCTTATTGATGTATATTTAGTTCATGGTTGATGCATAAGATAGTATGTATGTGGGCACACAATTGATGCATGGTATGGTACATGTGTTAGTTGATAGACGAGTAGATATAGGTTGATGAGACAATGACAGAGAAAATGGAAGAGATAGGGGTGATAATGACAGAGTGACAGAGACAGTGGAAGTGACAGTGATAGAGTGTAAGAGACAGTGGCAGTGATAGAGGCACAAATTCTAGTAGTGAAAATTGGACTACACTTATAATTCAGGGTGAGAGGACATGGTAAGGATAGGTGGTTGTAGCTAGCTTCTGGTTGTAGCTAGAGAACTCAAAGGGTTGTAGCCTCCTTTTGGTTGGAACTAGAGAATTCTAGGAGTTGTAGATTCCTTCAGATTGAATCTTGATAATAGGGGGTTGGAGCCTCCTTCCAGTTGTATCTAGAGAATCAAGAAGTCGGTGCTTCCAATGAATGTATTCTTTTGCTATATAAGAAAATAATTGCATGGTTTTTTCCCATTTGGGTTTCCACGTAAATTATAATGTATTGTGTATCTATTGTGATGTGATGTTGTTTATGATTACACTTATGATGATATATTGAATGCTAATGATAAACTGCTAAATATTGTTTAAGAATAAATTATGGTTAAAAGTACTAAAATTGCTCATTACTGATTCACCCCCCTCTCAATAATCTAACAATTGGTATGAGAGAAGGTACTTTAAAAACTAGTCTAATCACTAGAAGGAGATAATGGATTAGACTAAGATTGGGGTACCGCAGTTTGATGGTGGGAACTATGCCTTTTAGAAGAGATGAATGAAAATATATGTGCAGGAACAAGGATTTGATGTGTGGCTAGCAACAATAGATGGGTACAAAGCACCAATGACTCCCCCAATAGATAAGGATGGAAACAAAAGTTAATATAATGATGCAAGAGCCAAAAAATCCATATTGAATGGTTTGACAAAATCAATATACACCAAGGTTTTCAACTATGAATATGCAAAACAAATATGGGACAAATTGAAGAATATCCATGAAGGAGATGACAAAGTCAAGGAAGCTAAACTTCAAACCTTTAGAGCCAAGTGCAAAAAAATTAATATGAATGAAGAAGAAAACATAGTATCTTACTTTCTAAGATTCGATGAAATAGTAGACAATATCAAAATTTTGGGAGATGAGATGAAGGAACATGTTGTTGTTAAGAAGGCATTAAGATCTCTACCAATGTTATTTGACTCAAATATTTCAGCTCTAGAACAAAGAGTGGACCTAGCTACAATGACTATGGACAAGTGACATGGGATGTTGACTCCGTATGAGATGAGGATAGAGAAATATAATCCATCAACAAAGGAAGTGACATTCAAGGCATCTAAGAAGACAGATAAGAAAGATAAACAAAATTCAAAGTCATATTGTAGCTGCAACAATGATTCATAGAAATATGAAGAGATGGATAACTTCGTCAGAAGGACGAAAAGAGGAACTGACAAATACAAAGGTATGATTCCATTAAAGCGTTTTAATTGTGATGGTATTGGTAATTTTTCTAATAAATGTCCCTATAAGAAAAATAAAGGTAATGAAGATGGTGACTCTAAAAAGAAAAAGAAGATCCAAAAGGGTAGAAGAAGCAAAAAGAATATTTTTAAGAAAAGTATTTGCACCAAGGAAGACAGTTCCTCATTAGAAAAAGATGAGGTTAGTGATAGTGATACAGAAGGAGTACTATTCATGGTAATATAATACACTATCGAAGAAGGCTCTGAAGAAGAATGCGAAGCGGCAGAAGTTGATTTTAGGGAAGAATTGATGTGTGTCATAGAATCTCTAAAGAGAGAAAAGAAGAAGAATAATTCACTCCAGGAAGAAATAAAGAAGAAAGAAGATTCTTAGAACTCCAAACAATCCAAGAAGACGATCATGAAGATAAAAATCTAGGAAGAAGAAAACAAGAAGATTGAAGAAGCACTCAGAGGGTAATTAGATGAAAAGGATAGGATCATTGAAGGGTTAGAAGAAGATATAGTCACTCTAAGAAAATATATTCAAAAGAAGGACATGCAACAAAACAACACCATGATATTGGATAATATCATTAACAATCAAAGACCTTACTATGAAAGATTTGGATTAGGATACAATCAAACATAGATAGATAAAGGCTCAAGATCTAGAACGATAGGTCAAGAATAAGAACTGAGAACCTATACAGAAGTCATGATAGGTCCTTCCAAGAAATAAGAAAGGAAGACTCAAGAGGAATATTACAGAGACATTGCACCACCTAGAAGATTCATAAGTCAGTATAAGAAACAACCAACTATAGAAAGACTTTAATAAGAAGAAGAATTTAGAAGAGCAACACCATTCAAAATATCATCCACTCCTAGGTATTAAACCATTTTTCTTGGTTCATGTTATTCATGTTATAATTTTGAGCATAAAGATGTGAATTGCAGAGCCAATACCAAGAACAAAAGAATCGATGAAGGATATACAAGAAATAGGTATCCTAGAAGATCTCATGAAGCACATAATAGAAACTAAAAAATATTTGGATCATTGAGTGACGTGGAAGAATGATAAAAATTAAACAAATTTGGACATACAACTAAAGATTATAGACTTATTGTTCCTCCAAGGTAACCAAAGAAGAATATTGACAATCATAAGTAGGAACATCATAGGATGTGGATAAGAGGGTAGGATCAGTTCAACATTGAAGAATGCAGTCTTTCTCTACAAGATCAACACAAGAAATGTGGATGGTATGTTGACAATGGATTCTCAAAGCATATGATAGGTGATAAAGAAAATTTTATGACATTGAAGAAGGAAAGAGATGGATCAGTTTCATTTGGGAATGACAACTCAACAAGAATTATTGGAAAAGGAATAGTCAATCTCAAAAGTAAGGATACCACGAAAAAAAAAATTATTTGTAGAAGATATGAAACACATTCTTCTAAGTGTAATTCAAATGTGTGATCAAGGACACGTACTTGTGTTTGACTCAAAGAAGTGCAAGATAAGGAAAGCAGAATTAAGCAAGTTAGTGGCTACAACTGTAAGAACTCTGAGCAACATATATGTTCTAAATGAAATAGGAAAGGAAATATGCTTCTTAGGAAAGGACGATGAAAGTTGGCTCTTGCACAGAAGAATGTGTCACATAAATTTTGATAATCTTTTCAAAGTCATAAAAAACGAAGCAGCAAGAGAAATGCTCAAGATGTCGAAGCCAACAAACATTCTATGCAAGCATTCTCTATAGGGAAAACAAACCAAGACAAAGTTAAATTCTAAGTCATATTTCACAACAAAACCACTGGAGATTGTACATATTGATCTAGTTGGAAAAAAAGAATGAATGGATTGAAAGGTGAACAATATTTCATGCTACTGGTAGATGAATACACAAGAATAACTGCAGTTTTCTTTCTAAATAAGAATTCATAGGCATTCGAAAACTTCAAAACATAAAAAGAGATGCTTGAAACTGAGACAGAGTTGAAAATCAAGTGTCTAAGATAAAACAATGAAGGATAATTTACATCAAAGGAATTCATGGAATTCTGCAGTGAGCATGCGAGTAAGAGGCAATTCTCAATAGCAGGAGACCTCATAAAAATGGATTTGTCAAAAGGAAGAAAAAAAAAATACAAGAAATGGCTAGAATAATGTTAATGTATTCCAAGTTAACATATGTCTTGTGGGTACAAGAATTGCATACAATAGTTCAAATCTAGAAGAGAGGGATGCTTAGAAATAATAGTGATAAGACTCCATACGAGCTATGGAAAGGAAGGCCAACAAATGTGAAGCACTTCATAGTATTTAGAAGAAAATGATACATCAAAAGATGGCAGCATTGAAAAATTTGATTCTTGAGTTCACAAAGGCATACTAGTTGGGTACTCAAACAAAAGGAAAATATACAAATGATTCAATATAAGACTCAACAGAATCGTAGAAAGAATCAATGTGATGATTGATGAGACAGATGGATGAAAGATAAAATAAAGTAGCAAGTATTTAGTGGAACAGGATCACGAAGAAGATTTGAAAGAAGAAGAAGAAGTAGATGAAGAATCAAATGAAGAAGAAGAGAAGAAAGAAGAAGAGAATGAAAAACAATATATTCAAGTACCTCCAAAGACAACCAACAAACAAGTGCAAAAAAATCATCCATCAAAAATAATTATTGGGAATAAAGATGTAGGAGTTGAAACCACAATAAGAATCCACTCACCTGAACAACAACATGTAACATCCCTAACCATCAACCCACTTTCCAGGTAATTCTACTACGCAGAAACAATCTCATACTTATACAGTATTCATTTAAATGAAGTTAAATGGATTAACAAAGTAAACATATAATTCCTACTAACATATAGAATTAATGGGATCAATAGTAAATATCATCGCAACAAAATACATGATAATATTTCAAGCATCACATACATGCACTTTAATTGAAACTAAACACATGCATATACTGATCTTTGAAACATTAATAGCTCCACCAACCACGTGCAGACCTTCCACGAACCTTCTAGCCTTAGACCACGCTACTCATCACGCTCAGCAGTGGGGCAACCCCAAGTTGTGACTAAGCTCCACCCACGACAAGAGAATCCTAGAATAGGTTGATGTTATAGGAAAAATGCACAGAGTAATCGACAGATTCTCCCCAGGAGCCTTCTTACGCCCACTACTCATGGACTCTCATTCACCACATGCCTGTTTCACCTGGGAGTATACACCTTCACAAAAAAAATCCATCAATACTTCACCTCCCTTATGGGCCTCGACAACATGCCAGATTAGGAATTCTCAGAGATCCATAGCTAGTGTTGGACTCTCTCTGGAAGAAACCCACTCCCAACAGACTCCCTCACCTGGAGAGAGTTACTCACAGGCCTGACAACCCGGTTCTTCCACCAGTACCCAATTCAATTCCTACAAGTTCAATATAAAAACAACAACATCAACGTTTTCTCAGCTCACAGGTGATAGCAGCAACAACATCTTTTGGCTAACTCATGGGTGATAGCAATAACAACAGCTTTCAACTAACTCACGGGTGACAACAACAACAGGAAAATTGGGTGTGGAACCAGGAAATGAAAACAGGCCACTAAGACACACCATGGTTCGGTAACACCCATTTGGAGGATGTGTGACAAGCAATTCATGTAGAGATCGAACACAGACTCAACAGTTCGGACAGAGGTTGTTAAGAACCAAACATCAATATAGCATAGAAAAACCTCAATAAAAGTACTCAACGCCTTGAAAAAGAGATAATATCAGATAATAAGCCTCTTCGAGGGGGCAACCTCCTTTTACCCCACTAAATGTTCAAGTACAAGATGATTCAAAATGAAAATGTCTCCTTGGTATATATAGGAGACTAGGAGGTTTAATGGCCTAAAGCCGACATAAATAAAAT
>ML780230.1:456264-500381 GCA_009831015.1 Picea engelmannii
GACCCCGCAGAGGGGGTACTCCCACTCTGCACTCCCCCGCGTGGAAGATTTTACATACTTCTGGGGTGTAAATACTTCATGGGGTATAACCACGGATGAAAGAAAGGACCTCTGAATCAGGAAGATAATCAAGCTCCACAAACAATAGCGACATTGATGTCATTGCAGATTCGAATGTTGAAAACTTCATTTTCTAATTCGCTTAGATTAATTGAAAGTTTACACATACCTTCATGAATGTCTCCATTCTGTAGAGAATACCCATCTAGCCAGTTCTCCACCTCTTCTTCATCATATTCAACAATTCTGTAAAAAATTTCTAAAGACAAGGCCTTCAAATTATCAACTTGTTGATCAAAATCTTGCTTGGTTAACGTCAGTGAGTTGAGGATTAAGATGGGGTCTTGGAAGCCGTTTGTCTTTCCTGCTAAGTATATTTTGGTAATCTTTGTGAATAATGTTTCGTTCTTTGATATTTCTTACTCACTGGATTGCATGATTAGGTACAAGTTCTTCACTTTCTGTTTCTAGCATGCTTCTAATTGAGTGAGCCTTTTTTTGGACGGGATATCATGTTGTCTTCTTCTCTTCTCTAGAATGTTGTTGACATAAAAGGAGAAAGGGATGATTGAGTGTACATAGAAAGTTGCTTCATTCTTTAAATCCGTCTGCAGAAGTAGGAGCAAGTTATGTGCCTTGTTGCCCTGGGAATCCATATTCTGTGATGTTTCCCAGGACTTGGCAATCAATTCTATTATTTTGTTGATATTTTTCTCCACGTCTCCTTTCCAGGATGGGAGGAAGTTGGAGGACCCTTTTAGATTTTTTGCAGGGGTGCACGTAGTTGAAGGCATGGATATTTCCAAGGAACTGCCAAGCAACGACATAGGAAACAAATCTTCCTCTAATTCATTAATCCAATTCTTTAGTCTAGAATTTTAGGCTTCAATGACTCCAACAAAATCATGAAGAGCATCTGTAGTTTCCCTATGAAGTTTAGATATTTTGGATGCGTGCATATTGGCTAGGTAAAGTTCTGAACGATGTATTCTTTTCTTATTTTTTACATCTTTTTTTTCAATGATTAATTTTTTTTATTCGGTTTCAAAAATTACACTTTGGAATACGAAGGATTCATCTTCATAAAAAATTTCAATACCACCCATGTCCATTGAGCAGGCATGCTGAATTGTGTGTGTGGGTTGATCAAAGTTGTAGAATATGATTTCCAGATCAGTGTCAAGATCCATGTTTTGATGGTAAATTTTGGGCTGCTCCGCCTCCCCTACAATTTTTTTTCTGTTCTTCTGCAAGGGAAGCTCTTCAGGAAGATGTTCATTGTATCTCTACAAATCTGTCATGGAGCTGTTGGAAGTATTTTATCAAAAGGTTGGATGGCTCCAGACGCTGCTTGAAATGAATAAATGGAGGGGACAATATAACCCCCCGCAAACATTGCTTCAATCGATGTGAAGGGAAAATCTCCTCATTAATGACAATATCTATGTGGGTTGTATGGTGACCTATTAGAAGTAAATCGTAGTTATTGCAAACTTAGAAGTGCGAAGGTGAGGGTTACGATGAAGAACATTTAAGGATAGGAGGTTTTGTGAATGAACCAAGATGGCGGCGTGCGAATGACATTGCATGGCATTTGAAATTAAGACTGAGAAGATATTGGAGGTTTCATGAAGGAAGCAAGCTGGCGGCGTATGAATGACATTCCATGGAATTTGAAATTAAAACTGGGAAGGGAGAAGAAAATGCTTCGCAAAAATTGCATTAATGGAAAAACTTGTCAAGCCTTGCACGCATCAATGACAGCTTAGATGATAGTTGCACGATGACCTGTTAGCATTAAAGATTTAGAAAGAAGACATATATATATATATATATATATATATATATATATATAAACAATATTTTTTATCATCCACACATGCGAAGGTAACGGCCACAGGGAAGATCAAGCAAGGAAGGAATGGCCAAGTCTGAAAGTGCATGGTTCGGGATCGCGGGTTCTCATGTTGGCGGGGTAAGAAATGACGCTCTATTGTTCGGTGCCTTGCAAATATATTATGATAATAAATTGAGAAGTGGATTTGTGAGGTGACCAGCTCAACATTCTACTCCAGGGCTGGTGGGCTCCCACAAATAAACAATACATATTGACGGGCTGTACATTTGGTCGATTTTCACCATATAGAAATTGAGTTCTCGGGCTAGCGGGTTCAAAATTGACTAAGCAATGCAAAGGGCTCTGTCCAACTCCCACTGCACATTTCATAATTCATGTGCAACACCAAGTCTGTGATTACTAGATCGGTGTGTGTAGAAATGAGGTAAAAGTAAATATGTGCCTTTATAAAGTATGGACATGATATTTTATAGATCGTGTACCGATATCTCATTCCATACTTGCGGGTTATCGAACGAGAGGGGTCAAAAAATAGGCCTCTATTGTTTTGTGTTTTACAAAAAGCACATACATTTCCACGATATACAAATTGACAAGCGGACTTGCCGGGTGGCTGAGAATTTATAGAGCATGTACAGTTTATACATTGTGCGTTGTCGAGTTGGCGGGGTTAGAAACAAGTCTCTATTATTTGGTGCCCTACAAATTGCTTATGATGCACAAATCCCTTATTCCATACTTAGCCATTTATTTCGATCGCGCACGTGCAAGTTGCACACTGTGCCTCTAATGTTCCATGTCCTGCAAATAACAATTATAGTTGGGCGATATACATATTGACAAATGGACTTATGGGCTGGATTTCTCAACATTGCAGTTCTGTTGGATGGCGGACGTCCAGTGTAGTGGCTTCTCGGCACAAAAAAAAGAAGAAAAGAAACAAAAAACATACCTGCAAACAAGTTTGACAAATTCAGAGAAAGTAAAGGAAAAATTGTTTACTATGGAACACATGCAGAAAAAGAATCCACCTTTGCATTGATTTGTGTACATCTTTGGGTAGGAGTTCTTTGCACCTTCTAGTTTTCCTCTCTATTTCTATCAACAAAAGTACAAAGAAAAAATGATATGAACATAAGATCGGATGTTAAGAAAAAGGAAACTACTATGTACATATACAAAAAAAAAAATTGAATAAGATGAATAGAGTCACAAATAGTTTTTTTTAAGGATGTTCCTTATTTTTTCTTTTTTTGCACAATGTATATTTTATAATTAGAGTATAAAACTGTCTGTATGCTCACCAAAATGCTATGTGTAGAAATCAGTGATATAGATATGCTTTGAAACATAGAAATACAAGTTTGCAATAAGTTTGATGTATATGTCATAATTCAAGTGCAATACCAATTGTATCATGATCAGACCAATATGTGTCTAAGACAAACATACTATATTGAGAAATGGGCACATTTGACTAGACATGGTCAATAAGTGTGGTTTGTCGATGGGTTGTGTTGTTCAGAAGAAAGAGTAGATTGTATTTGCACATGTAGTTTTGCAATTCTTTTGTTCTGCTAGTATTTTGTAGCATGTCAATATTGAAGTCTCCTACAAGTACAATGGATTCGTTCAGATGGAAATGTTCCAATGCATTGGAAATAACATTTACTATGTTGGAGAATGTTGCATGGGGATTAGTGTACATATTTAGTATTGCAACTTCTGTTCCATGGGAAAAAAATATTGGCAAGCACCAGTTCAACATTCTTTTCTTCAATATGTATGTGGTCCAAAATTGGTACATGTTTTTTCACTAGTATCATCACCCCATGTGTAATGTAACTTGATATGCAATTGTGATTTGGGAATTTTTTGTTCTGCATGCATAATGCCATGTGCGTTTCCTGCAAGCATAGAATATCGAATTGCATTAAATCATAGTCATTCAGTATATCATCCATGTGTACATTTAAGTTGTGTGTGTTAAATGAGAGAATTGATACAGATGAATTTGTTTGCATGGATTGGTAATCATAATGTAGTTGCCATTTTATGGTGGTACTGAGTCATTCCATCTCAATATCAAATTTATTTTTCACTTTGAAGTTATCTTTTGTCAGAGGACTTAGTAAATACAAGGATTCTATGCTTCTGACATGGGACACTGATGTGTATACAATTCCATGTATCTGAATTCCAGTAGGCTGAAATGAAACATTATCAAGTGTTAGTCCTTATGATCTTTGGACTGTACATGCACATGCAAGTTTAATCAGAAACTATTTGTGAATCTTTAGTCGACTTGTCTTTGCTCATGTTGATACTAGATTTGATATTCGCTAAATAGGAGTCCAGTCGCTTGCAGTGTTTGAATTATATAGATAAGACAACTTGCTTGCTTGTCATTTGCCTAAATGTAGTTCATGGAACTTAATCCAAAGGACATCTACTTTTTCTGTCTTCGTATAGCCTTTCAGTATTCCATCTGCACCATTCACCAAGACATCATGTGAATCATAGTTATAGGCATATATTTCAACTAGCATTTCTAATTTCAGTGCAAGGTGCAAAGGTAAAGTGACTGAATATTCATGACATGGGAAATTTCCATGGTTGTCTTCTTCCAACTCAATCGAATTGATGATGATATCATCACCAGGCATGAGGGACAACATGTGGATATTATGCTTTGAAACATCCTTATTTCTGTAGAACAGGTAAGGGAAAGTTGGATCTGTTGGTGCACGTTGTAACCACCTCAAATTTATATAGGTCAAGTCATCATATGTTTGGTTGTTTGTGTGCATTCTATTCAGAATTGCAATGGATGTTTCATCTCTTTGGCGTATTGTAGTATGAAACTCAAATAATTTAATATTGTCTCTCCAGAATTCATGGGTCACTGTTTCCATGTTAACGATAGGTTGTTCAAATATCAAAGAATCTTGGATGGGTTGTGCCTGGTAAAGATCGTCGTAGAAGATCATGTCAATGTTTCCAAAGTATTTGGTCTGCACATGTTTTATGCTTCTTAGCCAAATGTCAATGGAATACAAGAACTGACTGCCAATCAAAGATGCTGCATATATAAAGACAAGTTGGAGTTCCTTGTAAATCTTAGATAATGTATCCAACATTTCCTTGCTAAGTGGAATAAACTATGACTTGTTAAAAGGCATTAAAAATGCAGAGTGGATTGTTGTTCCACCAACATTGTATGCAATGTTTCCTGTGTATGCAACTATTAGGCCATTTGGTTTCATAGGATCAGAGCAATTATTTGAATCATAGATTCGTATAAGCATTTGGAACAATGCTTTAGCTGTGAATGTCTTGCTTGTTCCTGCTCCGCCTGTAAGGAACACATGCACGGGACTGTTCATGTTCAACCTTTTTTAAGGGCAATGTCCTTTACAATTGTTTGTTGTTCCTGATTCAACATACGTCTTATTATATGGTATTCATTATTTTCAATCAGGAAAGGATGTTTTGTAAATTGAAAACCAAGGTTGATACATTTTTCACTTTCAGCCACTGGAGAACGAGGAAAATCCGCTTGTAAGTCATAGGACTTGGAAGGAGTTATAGTTTCTTTTGGGATTCTGAATGTCTCATCATAATCGCCAGGATTTTATAGGTCATTAAGTGCAACTTCTAGATCAACCCATGTTGGATTAACATTGTATGTAAATCTAGCTTCATTGATATGCACTATATTCTCAAAGGCAACATACGCAGCCTCCCATGTAGAGAAGTTATGTATTAATGTCTCTTTGTTTTCATGGAACGGAATGTACGGTAGCAATTTTTCTCTACAATAGTTTTCATAGTCACAATGTTTATTGTATTTGGAAAAATGTAAAACAGAGGGTTTTTTTCTTTTTGATATGGGTGTACCATTTTTTTTGTAATGCGATACGAATTTTGCTAAGTAGATATTCCTAATAGGAGATGGACGTTGAATGTAATAATAAATAATAGAGTGACATAGGACATCCTTTGAATTGTCAGGTTCTTCTTGCAGCAAAACCGATGGTTTAAGCATAAATGTGTGTTTTTCAAGTGGAGATGTGTTTATGAAGACACATTTTCTTGAACTACAAGTGAGGGGCAAAGAAAGGGCAATGTGAACTGCTTGTTGAGCAAACATTTGTTGAAGATTAAGAAATGTATGCCAAGGGTGCATATCATTTGTATGGCATCAATATGACTTCTTTCATGTTCTTTGCATATTTTTCTAAATGCAGATTTCATAGATTTGTCAATATTCGTCATATACGAGGTGTAGTAGGATGTTGCAGCATATGCATTCATCACATACTGTGCATCTATATCTTCTTTCCACATAACTGGCATGTCCTTGGAGAAACTATTGTTCCAAATATGGGAGAGTTTTCATTTAAGGAAAAGTGTTGGTTTCCTAAGCGTTATTTGTATGGCTTGGATGTACTCATCTTTTGATAGATTTACCTGTGTCAAGAAGGCATCAAAGATCATCATTTCGTCAAATCCTCCTTGTTCTAGAAATGCAAACAAGGATTTAGATTTCTCAACAACAACATTGTCCTCTAAACTAACTGGCTCTATGATTCTTATAGCTCTCATTGGCGGAATGGGAAAGTTGTATCTACAATGCGAGATTTTTCATTTTCTACAACTTCTTGTATGGTAATGTCTATGGACTTTTGCAAGGTATAGTTCCAAATGATCTGTATTTCATGTTATGTATTTATCCACAAATTGTTCGATCTCTGAATTGTTATCATCTCCATAGACCGGTGCACCCTCTATCCAGAACAGAGCATGGTCATGCTCATTTCCCCTATTCTGGAATTCGGTCATAAAAAAGTAGTCCAATATTTTTTCGAAAAAAGTTTCATCATGGCATATCAATTGTCTCAACGCATTTATTCGATGTCTATAGTATTGAGTACATGTCACTGGGTCTTTTCCGATGAGGTAGTCAATATCGTTATTTTCCAGTGTATCGGTTTTGTTTTTACATTTCCTGTTACTATGCAGGTCAGAAACGACAGCCACCAATGGATCCCAACAATGCTCTACACTTGTAAATGTGATGAAAAATGTTGGCGGCCCCAATTTTCAGATCATTGCAAATTTGTTTTTTTGTTTTGTTGCAAATAATCAGGAGAGGTGAGGATTTTCTTGAAATCTATGTATCCAATATCAGATTTCATAATTTTTTCTAGGTTTACTTTGTACTTCACATCCTTGGCCAACAACTTTCTTCCTTGTAACTGGTCTTTTCTTATTTGGACCCACAAGAAGGACAAAACTTGATCTATTATTATGCGCATTGTTTTGAAAAACAAATTTGTTATGTGAAAGGAGAAGTAACTGCTTGAATGTAGTAGCTCCCATCGAACTATTTTATGATAACTGAATCATTCTGTAATATCAATGCCATGTGGATCTCCCTAGAGTAGTGTTGGAAAGTTCATTTCCTCAACGAATTTGTCCTTGAACATTCCAAGTGGACGTTTCCCCTTTCCATGTGTTATTTTGACAATTTTGTCTTGCAAGTCACGAATGCACTGTGAATCAGTGAATCCATGGACCAATGTTTCAGCAGGTGTTTCAGTCTCCGATTCATCACTTGTATCAGAATCACTAGCATTTTCAAGAGTCTCTATAGAGTTTCCATGTTCTTCTACGACAACAATGTTCCAGTTGGCATTTATACAAATGTTATTTGCTTTGTATAGGGCCCTAGAACATAATTCCTTTAACTCTTTCATAACAACATGCACACACACTTTTCCTGTCTGATACACATTTCTATATTGCAAGCATCTTTTCAGAGCCACAACGATTGTAATTATATTGTTGTTGAACTGTGGCAACGCTTTTTGCACAACATCTAGTTGAACAAGCACATTAATAATTGATCCTGTTAAGCCCATATGGGGTCGCTTATAGCCCCAAGGTCTGATTTGAGCAAATGCAATTCGCAAAGAGACAAGTCTCTCCTCAAGTTTCGTAAGTGCACTTGCATCTCCTAGTGGTGTATTACATCTTATTCAGTCAGGGGTTGCAAATTGTGGCAGTTTTCCATTTTCAAATGATCGTTTGCATGGAAGAAAAAATTTCTCACTAGAAAATGGTTTATCATGGGTTGTCAGCCAGAGGTATTCTTCTTGCAAATCATGCATGAAAGACTTACTGTTTTTTGAAAAATTCAATTGTTCACAAATTGCACATGCAATGGAAGGAGTGTCTTTCATTTGTTTCATGTAGGTATGTCTTGCATTTTTTTTTCGCAGGGAAGTATGGGTAGAAATTGCCTCATGTTTTTCATGTACACCATGAACTGCCACAGTTGCATGAACATTTCAGGATATGCAATTGCACTATATTATGTTCTGTTCTGCACGAACAAATTTCTTTACATTGTCATATGCGATTTTCTCTCTAAAAGGAAGTGTAGCAATGTATTTTTCTCTCTCCCGCATGACCCTTTTCAAGTCGTGGTAAATTACTCTACATTTCTTGCCCAAGGGAGGGATGACCTGGTGGAAATTGGGATGAATTTCACTCTCACCCAGTTTCTCAGGAACTATTTTACGTTTTTTGTTCAAGGCCTCTATTTGCTTATTAGAAGTCAGATGAATTTGACGAATAATTTTTTTCAAATTGTGATAACTTACTCTACATTTTTTGTTTAAGCCCTCTATGGCCTCATTAGAATTGAAATGAATTCTACACATGTTTTTTTTGTTCAAGCCCTGTCTTCCCATATCGCAACCGGGAGGACTCTCGTTTTCACTAAAAAACATTCCTCATGTATGCATATTCGAAGTCTTTTGGGTGGCATGCACACTCAACCCTAAACTATCGATATCTCCAAGAAAAGGTTCATAATTGATATGTGTTGTATCTGTTTTCAACAACATGATGTGAATTGTTCGATCATAATTTGAATTGGTAACCCAGGAATGGACAATGCTAGCTGATGAGGCTGACCAAACCTGGATCTTCACCATGAATACCATGGAAAACTATTGCAAATAGAATATGCAACCCTCCATATTCCCTTCTTCATATGGAAGTGCCATGTTCACAAGGTATTCCTACCAACTTCCAACTGTCGGCATATTTTCTGTGAGATATGGGCAAAGGTGCTGATGCAAGAACCTAAACACTTGTTCACTGCCGCCTATAATCGCATTGCAGAATGACTGTACAGTGTAAAGACACAGCAACTGAACATCGAACTCGACTGCTACCAAACAAAAAATTTCATTAAACAGACTATCTCCACAGCTAGACACAACATTTGTTGCCATCTGTAAACCAAACAATCTATTCCATCCAAAATCTATTTCCATTGCGATTGAAGGTCTTTGAAAATAAGAGACAAGTAGATACGAGGACCTTCTATATTTCATATGGACATTTTTTTGTACAATAGTGGTTCATAATGGCCACTGAGGGCATCAACATCATGGAACAAGATGCAATTTGGATTGTCAGATGCAATTTTGTTGAATAGTAGATATCTTGTTTTTCTTGTCAATGGCCATATGCCAACTGATATATTCAGCCAGTTAGACAGCCACCGAATACAAAATGTATCTCCCGAAAGTCCCCTCTAATGTGCAAGCAGAACTACAAATGAAGACAACCACATCTTTGAAAAATACATAGCCACATCATATATTCCATGCAACTGCCGAAGAAAATCAGATTCCAATTTGTATTCATAGGACTACAAAGCCTCAACATTGCCATTTTTAAAATAGGCCAAGAAATAATCTATCAATCCATTGCACAGCTCGTTCGACGAATATAGGAAATGAAATAGAACCTGGAATGTATCAAAAAGACAATCCCCAATAGTATACAAGAATGCATCCAATCTAAAAAGGCCATTCCTATGCAAAACCATGTCAATGTTGTCATGTACAATGGACTATGCATATTTTTCATACGACTCAACATCTATTACCTCTTTCATATTTTCAACTGTCATTTTGAAGTTGTTCGCTAGATACTTTCAGTTTCTATCAAAATAGAGAAAAGCACAAGCAAAAAGCAAAAACTAGCAAAATAAAAAAGAAAAGAAAAATAGCGCATCAATCCCCATATGTATCGTTAAACCTTCTTCTTCTCAACTTGAATCCCCCCTAGTTCCCATAGCATATGAGAATAAAATAGACCGACACTGAAAACTGAACCAAATAGAAGAAAGACCACAAAAAAATTAAACCATAACTTAACTCAGCAGAAAGAAAACAGTCAGACGCAGTTTTTTGGCCCACAGAGTAGAAGCATACACTGCATCTACACACTGCATGATGATTACCTCTTCTGATAGCTCCCAACTACTTTTCGTAAATCCCTCTGCATTGCAATTTTCGAAAAAACTATGGACACGACATCCGCCATATGAAGACGCATTGTTTCCAGGAATAGAAACTGAGAGAACATACAAAAACGGTTTGGAACAGAATATTGAAAATCACCAAGAATAGGGAAACTTACCCGTCAAAAAAGGATGAGAAGACCTTAGCACCAAAAAAAATGCAAACCGCAACAACAGGTCCAACAACTTGCAAAGTTAAAGAACAACAAACCAGTGAACAACCACGAAGAGCTCGAACTGCAAGTGCAGGACCTCAACTTTGCAATGTTGAATCAAACAAGAACCAGAATCATGGAACGAAACATCAAACACAGATGGAGCACAAGAGTAGGTATGTCAGGCATGAACAAAACTGTATTGCAAGGAATTTGTACAATAAACATTTAAGACTGGAAAATATCTTAGGTAAACAGTTAAGACAGTAAGGACTATCGAAGGGCATATGCCTGTGTAAGCATTTAAGAAAAGATGCAGTGTGGCAGGACTGTTCTCTCGAAGAACGCAACAATAAATAAAAAATCAGACATAGCAATATCGTGGATATGTATTCAACCCAACAGAAAATGCTAAGGGGAAACATTTGAACTAATGCTAGCATTAATCCACATTCCACGAATGCATAACAAAATTTATGATTCAAAAATACGATATACTACCAAATAATTTGGAAATGCAAACATGTTTTACATTGGGAATAGTGAAGGCGACAATAAGACCTTGAATCCGTTGTCCAATTAGATCTTGACAAACATGATACTTTTTATTATATAAAAATCGATATTTTCACTTCCCTTGTTCCAACAATAGATAACAGCAAAATATTTCTGGTCAACGCACAAGCTAATGCTAGGTCAACCATTTAAAATAAATGGAAACTTATAAAACTAGATTTTTATAATTAAAATTATTATTAATTAAATTTTTTTTTTTTTTTTTTTTCACAATTTGAGTTGGCTTAAAATGAATCCAATTTCATAAAATCAAAGTTTTATAATTAAATTTCCATTAATCAAGTGAAATTTTAACTTTAAACAAAATTCTTAAAGGATTTGCGGAAAAAAAAATTAAATGCAAAATAAACTAGTTTATCCAATATTTAACTTACTATGTTTCATATTTAGTAAAAAAATTCAAGTGGGGGATAGAAAAAAAAAATTGAAGGGAAAAGAAACCCCTAGAAATGAATTTTAAAATAAAATAATAAGAATAAGAATAAGAAACTAATTGAGAGTAGAGGGACTTGGTGAAATGAATCAAAATAGTATAACAATTAAGTTATTTTAAATGTTAAATTAAAGTTAATACAAATGACAATAAATACATTTAAGGGAAAAGAAAATATACATACCCTACTTGCTTTTGGATTTGAAATTGTCACCTATTAGGAGGAAAAACATGCTCTTAACCATTAGGCCTACTCAGACTATATAATTATGAAAGTCTTCATTCTATGATATTAATGAATGCTATGTTAGTAATTTCCAAAATGATCTGAGAGAACTTTGAGCTACTTGTCAAAGACTTCATTAGTTTGAATATTACTAATACTTATCATATGGGTGCTCTAACCTAAACTCCTTATTTTAGGGTATTTAGGAGAATTAGTCAATAATGTATATGGTCATGTTCTTTTGATAAGGTCCATTAGGTAGTTAATGCATACTTACTAAATGTAAAATGGTCATTTTTTTTAAGAACAAACATTAGGTGGTGGGTACTTATTAATGTTTGGAACACAAGGAGTTGGGGTTTGGTAGTGAGAAACTCTTTATAAAGGTAAAACCCTATGTAATGTTTGGAAAAATATTTTGATTATATCAATACACGGGTTTATATTATAGGTTTAATATCATTGTTTCTCCTATTTCAGTTTTCTGCAACTTATTAGATATTGCTCATAATTTACTATTATATTGATTCAGTACACTACAAGTAGTATCATATCTCTTTCATGCCACTGTGTGCACAAATTTTAGAATTTTTATTTTCCTAGAGACATGTTCCAACATCTTTAAACAAAAATACATTTCATTGAATAGGTAAAAAATTGGATGAGAAGCATACACACAAGAAATACAAGTGGAGTCACCTGGTTGGGAAACCTTCCTTGTACAACTTTATGGGTACTTTTGGCTATTAACACATTATCTAGTATCTACATATAAATTCAATCCTCCACATACCTTCAAGTGTATCGAAAGCACCCTAGGTACACTTACCCTCCGTACATAAATAAATTGACTAAACTTTTTCTATAGTAAGTGACTTAGAATAATAGTTGGAGATATCACTCTACATACTAGGGAATCAAGTATGATGGATTAAGTGTACAATCTATCCTTGTTATTTAGCACCATGAAAGACCCTACTTAGTACTATTTTTGGAAACACTTGGGTATATTAGAGAGATATAGTGATTAATACTAATTTTCCCTTAGGGCCTTGCAAACCCTAGCGTTCCTACAACATGCAATGGGAAACACATCTCCTAGAATATCAAGAATTTTGAAATTCTATTAATAAAATAATACTCAAATAGGAGTAATATTCTTACTAGAGTAAAAAGATAAGGATTCCTTACAAAATATTTATTGCATTAGTATACCTCTCCAATAACCTTTCTAGTGGGGCCTCCCATATAATTGTGGGAGACCTATCCCAAAAGGCTCCCTATCAGACACTAATTAAAATGATTTAACTCTTTGGTAACCTTTCTAGTGGACCCAAGGATCCCATTATGACCACTAGAAACATGACCATGGATAATATGACCACCCAATTGGAAACCTAGGTAACTTTTATGAAAGGTCGATAATATGGACAACATGGAATATGGAATATGTAGGCTTGTAGTTGCAATCCTACTCTGATATAATAAATATTTATTGGTAGAGTAGGAAAATGGTGAATCTTCCAATGGACAAAAGAATCACACAAGATCTCCCTTATTGGATAAGAATACCATACATAAAAAAATAAATCCTAAAGTAAATATGAACAAGTTTGATGGTACCTAACTAATAGGATGGATTACCAAAGTAGAACATTACTTCTCCCTTCAATGTTTAATGATGACCTAGTAAAACTTTGGGTGGGTGTCTTATACTTGGATTGATATCACTGGAAATTGTTCAAATATCATAAGACATCATATGGTGGGTACATTTATTAGAGCGAGTATGTGAAGGCCATCTATACTCACATTGAAATAGATACTCCTTTTTTGGGTAACTTACCAAGTTAGACAAAATAACTATAGTCAAAATTGTTATAGAGGGCATGATTGATTTTTTTTAAAGAATGATGTTTCAATGGCTAAAAGGAGGAGATTAGAGTATAAGTCACGATGGATCACCAAACTACTTTGTTGGAGTCATATTAGTGGGGTAGAGAAAAACAAGGGGTGGTAATTGCACCTACCGAATGAACAAATTTGTTTTCTTTCCCATGTCCCTCCTCTATACCTATGACCACTCCATAAAAATAGCATCCCTTAAGGTTCCAAAAGTTGACCTCTACATAAGAAATCAAAGGTCAAATTCTCGAAATTTTCTATCATTGTGATGAATATTTGGTCAAAGCACATAGATATAAGAAACTTAAATTATTTATCACTAATATGGTGCAACCCATCACATAGAAGGAAAAATTAGAAGAAGTTATGTGAGTTATAGATCTAGTAAAGTCCATTTCCTTCTACTAAATAAATTACCAAGGAGCCTCCTTAATCTTATGAGGAACCCATAATTCACTCCCATGCCTTATCAAAAATTTCAACTCCAATGACCCTAAAGTTTGTTGGTTACATCAATCATATAAAGGTGGTTGTATTAATTGACAATTACAAAACACATAACAAGGAGCCTCCTTAATCTTATGAGGAACCCATAATTCACTCCCATGCCTTATCAAAAATTTCAACTCCAATGACCCTAAAGTTTGTTGGTTACATCAATCATATAAAGGTGGTTGTATTAATTGACAATTACAAAACACATAATTGTATTCATCATCAAGTTAATAAAGTAACCCTTTATTATGTTCATGTGTTGCACCAACTATGGATATTCTTTTTCATCTTTTCACTACCCCATCCACATTTTAGAACTCGATTAATGATCATTTTCACTTCCTGTGAAACTTTTTTCTTGTCTTATTTGATGACATCTTTATTTATAGAAAGACTTGGGAGGCACATCTAAAGCATGGTAATAAATCCCTAGAGAAACTCCACAATATCCATTTCTTCTCTAAATGTTCCAAATGCACGTTTGTCTCTACTGAAGTGAATACTTGGATCACACATTTAGTAGGATAGGGGTTTGAGGTCCAATTCCAAGAAAAATGAGCCTATGAAATATTGATTGTTCCCTAAGACTCTAAAATGTTTACTTGGTTCCACAAGACTTACTAGCTACTACAAGAAGTTTGTGAAAATTTGTGGCTCAACAATATCCTTATTAAACACCCTACTAAAGATTAATTCATTTTGTCTGTAATTATGTAGTATAGGAGGCCATGTATGCTACTCCAGTATTAACAGTTCTTAATTTCACTACAACATTCATCATAGCTTGTGATTCCTTCAAAAGAGGTATGGGGTAGTGTTGATGCAATAGGGGAACCCATTGGAATTTAACAATAAATAATTTTGTGATTGAAAAATGGGAAATTTCACCTATTATAAATACATGGTGGCCATACAGGTTACCAGTACATGGTGCCCATATCTCATTAGAAGGTTATTCAAGATCATGATGGACCATCATAACTTGGAGTATTTTTTGGAACCATGGTTGAAATTACCAAAGAAACATAAGTGGGTGAATAAGATGTTAGTTTATGATTATACCATAATATACTATAAGGGTAAAGAGAATTTGGTTGCCAATGCTTTGTCTAAGAAATATGAGTAAGGGTCCCTCTTTTTCTTATCTTTATCAATAATTTATTGGCTTGAAGAGGATAGAATGGTTGGCTAATGACATAGTGGATCAATTCATACAACAAATCATAGAATACCGCAACCCCTACCAACTATACTTGGCAATAGAACACCTTGTTTTTAAAAGAGCATTTATTTGGTACATAATTATGCTTTAAACTATTAGGTGTTAGTGGAACTGCATTCATCTCTTACTATAGGTCACTCTGATTTTTGGAAAACATAGAAATGATCTAAAAACTCTTTATTTTGGGAAGGAATGAAAAACATAATCCATACTTTATAGATGCATGTGACATATGCCAAATAAAAAGAGTGAAAGAATGAATACCCTTGAGTCAATGTAGATTCTACCAATCCCATGGGGTGTTCAGTTAGTGAGCTTGTGACATAGTGTGTGCATTTTTGGGATATTAAATGATACCCATATTTTCACTAGATATTGATAAATAACTCCCAAAATCATTTTGTTTTACCTCCATCCCAATACATACTTCCACTAAAAATTATGCCCTATTTTTACTAGATATCCCTTTTTATACCCCCCAATACCCCACAACCCACCACCACTCCCCCCCTCCTCCTCCCACAATTCATACAATACATTGAATTTATGTTACACAATTGTAAACCCCCCTTTATGAATGAATTAGATAATATATTGGTCAACAAGGTGAAACCCCCATGACCAAACCCTGCCACTATATAGGTTGAGCTTTCCATGTATTTTATAGTAGGCCTCCTAAAGATAAAAAAATCTATCATCAATATGGTAATTTTCCATATTTGTAAATATGCACACTTTTGTTCCTTACAACACCTATTTACACCATGAACATTTTCTTGAGTCTTCATGAATAGGATCTTTATATTACATGGCATGCATGATTCCCTTATGATAGATTGTGATCCTAGTTTCACTAGTAAATTTCGTTAGAGTTGTTTAAACTCAAAGGAACACACTTGAAAATGATAATGGATTATAATACACCAAAATATGGTCTAAAAAAGGCGGTCTTCAAGTTCCTAGAAAAATATTTGTGATGTTTTCCATTAGACTAACAACATTTATGTTCTTACTCTCTACCCCTTGTTGAATGGTGGTATGATACTACTTATCACGGTGTTATCAAAATGTCCATATGAATCTATATATGGACAAAAACCTCCCTAAATGGACTTTTATTTACCAAACATATGAAAGGTTTAGAAAATGGATGACACACTTAAACCCAAAGTTTCCTTTCTCAATACACTTAAGAAAAAAAAAATATGGCTCAAAATTGAATGAAGCAATAGGTAGGTCAACATTGTATTGAGTATTATTTTGAATAATGGGATTAAGTGTTTCTTTATCTCTATCTATACAAACATAACTTTGTCAAATAAAAATTCCAATAGAATCTAATGCCAATTTTTTATGGACCATATCATATCCTATAACACATTGGATAAGTTCCCTACAAAGTGTCTCTTCCCACCCACTCCAAGATCAATGTAGTCTTTCATTTTTCTAGTGAAGAAGGTCATGGGGTTGAATTTGAAAGTTTAGGAAAACCTTCTTGAAATTCATGAATAAGGTTTGATTTGGTTATAATTGGAGACAATATTGGATGCAACAAAGTGTCGAGTATGATAGTGAACTATCATAGTCCTAATACAATGGAAGTCCTAATACAATGGAAGGATATGCAAGTTGAAGACAACACTTGTGAAACAATAGCTATTTTACAATATTTTATGCACCTATAGACTTAAGGATATTTATATTTTTTAAGAGGGAGGGAATGATAAGGCCCTACCATAACCTTCCTTACTTCAGGGTACTTAGGAATTAGTCAGTTAATGTATGAGGCCATATTATTTGCATACATCTTATTAGATAGTTAGTGGATAGTTATTCAATAAAAAATGGATAGCTTTATTAAATAAGACCCACTAGGTGTTTGGTACTCGCTAATTATGGGAATCGAGAAGCTAGGGGTTTTTAGTGAGAAATTATTTATAGAGGTATAAGAATACGTAACACTTTGTGAAGCACTGACATTGTATTGAGGATTTTCTCAATTGGAGGGTGCCCCTTGAATAGGCCTATGAACATTGATTTCTCTTTTTGGATTATGAATATTAGGAATATATACACTAGGTGGTTGGTACTCTTTCCAAAAAGAGATGGTGGTCACAATATCTATTCCTAAGATGAAATCAAGTAATAATGTGAAGGTCATTATTTCCTCCTAGACTTGATATAAAGGGATATAAAGTATAACTAGGACATTGAAAAAGGGATGGAAACGGATCAATAATATAAGAATATAAATTTTCACAAATGGAGATAGTTAAGATGAAGGCAATGTTGGACAATTGGTTGTCATTTATGTTTTTGGATAGTTGATTTTCATTGATGTCAACAAGTATTGGTTTTCACTGATATCAACAGATGTGATTGGTCTATTTGGATAAGTATTCAAAGTGGTACATGATATGGTATATGGTTGATGCATGGTATGGTACAAGTTGATCTACATGGTTTATGCACATTGTATGGTATAGGTTGAGGTACATGGTTGATGTACATGGTAGTTGTACATGGTTGATATACATGGTATGGTACATGTTTTAGTACATGGTTGATGTACATGGTATGGTGATGGTTTTGGTATCCATATGAGTGGATACGGTTACAGTTGGTTGATGATGGTATATTAGTGACGAAGACGATGACAATGAAAGTGATAGGGACAATGAAAAGTTGGATTATTGGTTGATCATCAGTGATAGGTTGGTTGATGTGGAAATGGTGGTCATAGGTTGATGTGACATTGACAGTGACAAGTGGGCTGATGTATCAAAGATAATGAAATTTATCGTTTGATCAGTGGTAGTGATAGTGAGTCTACACTTATATTTTAGGGCAACGAAATGGGGAAACGAAAGGGGGTTGTATCCTCCTTCCCATTGGTGCTATATAATTAAGGGAGTTGGTCCTTCCTTCAGGTTTGATCCTTTAAATCAGGGGATCATATCCTCCTTCCTATTGGTGCTATATAACTCAGGGAGTTGGTGCTTCCTTTAGGTTGGTGCCTGTAAATGAGGGGGTTGTTGCCTCCTTCCAATTGGTGCTAGAGAATTTTGAAGTTGGTGGTTCCAATTGGTGCTGGAGAATTTTGAAGTCGGTGCTTCCTATGAATGTATTGTTGATATATATATTAGAGATCATTTTGTGGTTTTCTCCCATTTGGGTTTCCAAGTAAATTATGGTGTATTGTGTATCTGATGTTATATTGTTGAATGGTACTACTTTTGGTTATATGCTCATGATATATTGAATGCGATCATAAATGATATGTTGTTGATAAAGTTGAATATTATATATTGTGATTGAAAGTGGTAAAAAGTGTTCATATTGATTCACCTCCCCCTCTCACTATTCCAACAATTGGTCTCAGAGCATGTCCTTCAAGAAAAAAATTTAACCACTAGAAGGTAGATCATGGAAAGAAACAATTTTTATAGGAATGGAATACCACAGTTTGATGGTCAGATTGGTATGAAGTATGAGATTTGGAGAAAATAATGGAAGTATTCTTACAGGCATAGGGATATGATATTTGGCACTCAACTGTTACAAGATACATTGGTTCAAAGAAACTGAAGACTATAGCCAATAAATCTCATTCTACCGTAGATCCAGAAAATGCCAATCAGAATAAAGAAGATGGTGAGTTAGTATGGGAAAAAATAATCTCATCAGTTCAGACATATTTATAAGAAGAATATTATGAGAGACACCTAACCATTGCTTTATAAAAATTGGTTAAAGAAAAAGAGAAAAATAAGTCAGTCAAGGAATAATTGATCAATATAAAAAGGGAGTCTCAAAATCCTAGCTCTAAAGAAGTACGACATATGACTACAAACCTAAAAGTCCAATTAGAAGAATCAAGAAGGATTGATGAAGCATGCAAAAGTTCATTGGAAGAAAAGTAATTTTTGGAAGAAAAAATAGTAGCACAAAGAAAGGAAGCAGAGAAGAGATAAATTATTTTGACTAGTCATATCAAAGAAAGATCTGAGGACTCGAATAAAATTGAAGTAGAATTCAATCAAGAGGAAAGAATAATTAAAGAATAAATTTTCTTCTTGAAGACCTAACTTGAAGAAGAAAAGAGAAAGGAATAATTCATGAAGATCCAGACGATGAAGAAAGAATACAAATGTGAGAAGCCTGAAGAAGAAGTTTTTACATTAAGAATTAAAGTTTTCAAGAACACTAAAGAGAGAGAAAGGTCCACATCATCATTAAAGAAAGTTGAAAATAAATGTTAAAGGTTTATATAAAGAAGGAATAAAGAGAAGACTAAGAGTTATGTAGAAGTCATCAAAGGCCCTACTAAGAAGCAAGAATATGAGCCCTCAAAGAAGAATATTCTAGAAATGAAGAAAAATCAAGAAGAATATTACAGAAGAGACGGATATCAAAGAAGCCCCTCCACTTTCATGTATCAAAGAATCTTCAATCATTGCAAAGGAAACAACAAAAGAGAATATTTTGATCATCCAAGGCATGAATTAAGAAGGACTAAATCACAAAGAAGATCATTCGCTCCTAGGTATGAAATTTTATTTTATGGTCATTGTTTTATTTGTACTAACTTTGGACATAAAACAACATATTGCTTAGATTATGAAAGAAATGGTCAAGAAACAAATGAATATATGCATACATATAATATTGAATGTTACATATTCCATAGCCATGGACATATATCTCATGATTGTAGAACCATTATGGATACTTCTATGAAAGTTAAAACCGATATCATATATAAGAAGGTTTGGAAAATAAAACAAAAATAGGTAAAGGAAGAATAGTTGAAGAAGGACACATAGAAGTTATACTCTCAGGGTTGGAAATAGTAAGAGGTCAAGAAAAATATACAAGAAAAAATGAAGATGTCAGATATAGGAAGGTTTGGAGAAGAAATGAAAAAAAAAAGAACAGAAGAATGAAGACCAGGTCCTAGAGATCGTACTCACACGGTTTGCATGAGTGCGATATTATGATGAATCCACATGAAAAGAGGAAGAGGTTTGAATTTAGAAAGAGGATGATGATGAATCTATATATGAAGAGGAAGATTACTATGCATAATAGTAGGTATTTGTTTGAACCATCCGACTTGGAGACTCCCAATAAATATGAATATTGAAGAGGGAGAGTCTAAGCATTAGATATACATATCAAAGAATTATCTTTCGAGAAATCTGAAGTATCTGAAGTTTTTGTATATGCAGTTTCAGAGTGGTAGAGATTCATTGTATAGAGGATTCTAGAATTTTTTTCAAATAGGGACATATTCGATACAGATTGTTGTGGACATCTACAGTCTGATTTGAAAAATTGAGAAGACAGCTTGAGAAGGTGTAATATGTTGTAATCAATAGATGGGTTAAGTTGAGTAGCAGAGTCATGGGAAGTTTGTGACATATGGAAATAGATGGATTAATGAGAGATTTGACATGTATAAATAGATACATGAAAGTGGATGAAATCATAGTAACGATTGGAATCATTGGAATTAGTGGAATAAGTGGACAAGTGGAATCGGGAAGGTAAGTAGTAAAAGGAACAACATAAACTATATCATTAAAAGAAGGTATAGTCATTGATGTGAACTTGACAAGCCATGAAGACTCGAAGTCAAGTAACTTTGAATTATTTTTAAATATGTTAGTGAATTACAAGAGGAAGCACTAATGGACAAAGAACACCAAAAGAGAGGAAACAAAACATATACAAGAAACCCCATGTTGTTCTACACAACATCTTCAATACAAATCAAGGAAAAGAAACCATTAAATAAAGAGATCAGAAGCGTGAAGATAGGGGGACATCATGAAGTCAGAGAGATATTGTTCAGAGAAGGTAGACCAACAGAGTGAGTTCCCCTTTTTCCCATGATGTCAAAGGGAGAGATAGATAAAGATCAGAAGAGAAATATTAGAAGCATGAAGATAGGGGGAGCAACCCCAATGGGATATACCCTTTTTCATTGATGTCAAAGGGGGAGAGAAACATGAGGAGAGAAACATCAAAGGATAATTGGTCACATGTGGATTTTTAGTGTTTCCATCAATGCCAAAGGGGGAGGTTGCTGGACAATTGGTTTTTGTAACACCCCCAAACACCCAGGTCGGGCCATGATACTCCATAGAACCACTCATTCTAAGTTCTTATACTAATTTTGTAGCATACCCAAACATAGATCTGCTGAAATATGCTCCATAGAACTCTTGCAAAACATCATACATATAAATCTTAACAAACAAATATGTTATGCTAATACACATATTAATGTGGAAATAACAGTAAGCCTATGCATACAACATATATAGGAAAAACTCATAAATATCAAACATGTACAAATATACAACATACAATGAACACATAATTGATACTTATATTTTTATATAAGACCACCAACTGCGTGTAGACCTTCCACAAACCTCCCATCCTTATACCACACTCCTAATCACTCTCAGTAGTCTGTTACCCCCGAGATGGGACTAAACTCCACCCGGGTAAAGGGATTCCTAGGCTAGGTTGAGACAACAGGAAGTTGCAAAGTCAGCATGAAGGATTTTCGTACAAGGAGAAAACCCACACTAACATCCTACAACCTCTCATTACCCACATGATTGTCCCACCCTAGGAAGTGTGCCTCATCTCTGTTGAACAGTCCTTTGTCTGCCCCACTTCCCTTATAGGGCTTCAACAACAGGTCAGACAGGAATTCTTAGAGCATTATAGGTGTAGTCGATCTCCCTCTAGGAAAATCACTTCCCCATCAACCTCTCTCAACTAGAGAGACTTTATCATAGGTCTAACATATCTCTTCGCCTTTCCCAGCAAACTCTCTCACGTGGAGATAATTTCTCACAACCCTAACAACCTACTTATTCAATCCACGAGCCTAACAACCTGCCTCTTCATGTCCACTCCTATTCAACCAACAACATGCTCAGGTGAAGGTAGCAACCAAAAACATGTAAGGACACAGAATATGGAAACAATCCATGCTCATCCAAGGAATTGTGTTGGAAGCAAAAACCAACCGTTAAGGCACAATACGGGTTCAGGAAAAGTACAATGCGTTGTTCTTCATAGGAAAAGTACGAGATATCTCAAAATGACTCCAGGTTTCATAGGTGTGTCCATGATCAAAGGTCAACAATGGAGGTAATTACTCTTTGTGTGCATGCATGTGTTCATGGGAAGCCTAGATAGAATGGAAGAGAACCCCCACCAAAACGAACCGATTTCCCCACACATAACTGTATGCACCAAGATTGACACATGAATTTCATGGATCTCATTCCTCTCCACTTGGAGTTCATTCCTTTTCCCAACGGAACTTAGGATAACACGATTTATTTCAAAAATATTAGTCTTTTAGGAAATAGATTATAATATTCCCTTAGAGATAAGCCCTCAAGCTTATCCCTTTTTCCTTTCCTCTTGGCCCCTTCCCTTTCCCTACCTAGTGGATCTTAGTCCCCCATTCTCTTTTATCATGGTCAGTCTACACGAAGCAATGTATTTATATTAATGATATGAGTATTTACATATACAAAAATAGGCTCATTGGCCTTTAGCATCTAGGCTCTCTGGCCTAATAATCACATAAGTCTCCTAGCTTATAATCACTTGGCTCACCAGCCTACAAAACATATATACATTCCCAATTATAATTGGGGCTCAGTCTTGGGATATTACAATTCCCTCCCCTTATTTTTTCACTGTCCTCAATGCAACTTGTTTATACATGTACAATTCAAATTCTTCAAAATGTTCCAAGCTTTAGCTATTGGAAGCTTGTTATCCATCTGGTGCTCTACTTTCCAACACCAATTTTGGTATCCATATTGCAGTTGGAAGTCCATTGCTCTATTCCATAGAGTTTCTTCCAGAAATAATTCATCTCATTATTCCAATTGACACACCCTCCTTGTGGCAGCTACCATGCCATAAGCATCCTTGATTTGCCTCTTCCTTATTTCACTCACCCTTCTAGTCTCAAGCATCCCTTCACTGCTACATAATACTTAAACGATCCATCTTGCCAAGGCTTTCACACACAAGGATACCGCTAACCCACTACCAAAAACCCACCAAGGTTCTACAATTATAGGGTTTTAGTGTCCTCAACAATAGTTGTTATTTCCCAGCATTCCAAATTTAATCAATATAATCTCATTTTCATCACACACATGCAATTATCATGAGACAACATAAACAAATTCATTTAGAACTCAAACTTATTTCATAAGTAATTCAAATTTTCTCCCAAATATGAAATTCTATTTCATAATTTTTCATTGTTGTTGCAATAATACCATGTCATCTTCCTTCTGGTTTTTAGCAAGCACCATGTTGAATGCCATTTTTCCTGCAATGCGCCTATCTTGAATTCATCCAACAAATTGTCAGTATTTCCTATACATCATACTCTCCTTGAAATATGTACAAAAACCTTATGAAATGCTCTTAGAATTTTCTATAACTAACAATTCAATCACAACTACAAAACAATTTATTAGATAGAATGAATTATCATTTTATGCATACGCGTATTCATAATTAATATTAGTAAGTTCATTACTTCTTTTTTTGACCATAAAATTTCCTGTAGTCAATGCTCATATGACTACTTGACTTGCAACTTTCCTGTTGCAATGTCTAATAGACCTAAAATGTTCTCAACTCTATCAGTTAGGAACATTTCATCCATTAGTATAATTATTTCCATGCAATAATATATATGCATGCACTCACAAAATTCATTCAACAAATGCATTTAAGTATACAATTCTATCATGTATCAGTGCAACCCTGCCACTTACTAGGCATGAGTACAATTCTCAATGCATATCTATTTGAAGCACCTTTTCATTGATTTTCAGAATGATCTTTATCTAAGTCATGTATCTCACCATCCCTAGATTGGAAATTTGGACAATGTCTTGACATATTCTCCACACACTTCCCATTGTCTTCTCGAATATTTGGATTCCTTCCTTTTCGACCCAAACACTACACCAATAATATAATTATGTGGTGAGTATTAATGTTAGAAAAAAGTTTGTAGTCCAAGTTTTATTTAAATTTAGGAATCTCATGGGGTATTTGTGTGGTACATAACCTTTCTATATCCATACTTTTCCATATCCAACCATGTCTTGGTCTCATACATGACTACCTTTCCTAGCATCCATTCCTATAAAAAGTTATTATCTTTTATTTCTTTGGTTATTACCCCATAAACAAATTAACAGGACATGCTACTATGTCAGTGTGTACATTCAAAAGCTAAGAACCTTTGATAACTATAACAGGCCTCTATCCTTTACCACACCTAGTGGTATCTTATTCATGTTAATTCATTTAAATAATATCATATTATGTATTATAAAATTCTATTTGGTGAAATTCTCACATAAATTCCCCTTTGACAATTATGCAACATAATTTCCAAAGAAATATTTACATGCATAGTTGCCATTCAATAAATTTGATGTTACCTGATTAGTTGATGATAGTATAAGCTCTCATGCCTCCTTATCAGTCTTATAATCAACATTTGATTTTTTTATTGCTTCCTTCCATATGCAGCAACATCATCAACAACACTTGCAAACATGCAAGAATTATCCCTTTTTGTTTATGGTTTTCCAACAAGCCATAACATAATTGTTGTTATAGTAATTGCATCAACCTCTTTCTTTCTGTATAATTTTTCTTTTATGATCCCAGAAGTCTTCAATTCTTCCTAAATTCTTGAATCTTCTTGTGCTCTCAGCGTAATCACTTTACATACTTATTTATTCCTTGAGCACTTTCTAGCCTAATCACTCTTGGCTACCTTTTCATTTCCAGCCAAATACTAATGTTGACATTAACCTTCATCATTCATTTATTTCATGGATCCAACTAATCTAACTCATACTTGGACAAATTACAATATGAAACATGTTGTCTTATAGACTTTGGGTCTTCAACATCGAGTTACCTTTAGCAAGGAACTACTCCATCCCCTTCCTGGCTGAATACTTTAGTATTTAAGTTTTTTTCTACCCTTCTCTTCTCTTTTCCAACTAGCGTCAAACTTGACTTGCATAGCCACTCTCTAGCATACTGTAAGGATGCACATATGCCTCCTTCGCTAGTTGCATAGAATTAATTAAAAGTACTAAATATTGGTTTTAATTTACCATTGTAATTTCAAGTGATACTTCCACCCCCTCTAAATTTTACTCATGGCTCTATGCCACTTCAGATGGATTCTTATCAGGCACCATCTCTTTTTTCATTCAAAACCATGCGTAGAACCATTTTCTTCTTCATTGTTCCTTATTGATTTCTCTTTAGAAATTCATTTCACTTTTAAGTGATTATCGACTTGATATGTCCATGCTAGTGTGGAAATAATTTCAACACCTTTGGAATGCATCATCAATCCTCTTATATTATTTTTGTCCCTCATGGAGTGATTTCATGTATTCCTATTAGCTTGATATCTACCTCATGATATCTTCTTCCATTATCTTAGGATGTTCAAGGACATGACTCCATCCATGAATCTTTCCTTGTCTACTTTGCATACTTGCAACCACATGTTATGTTGATATTAATTTCCAGCATTCCCCTATTACTTGTATCCATCTTATCCAACTCCTACATGAACCAATTATATTTCCAATAATGTTCTCTGAGTAACCTTGGATATTTAACACCAATTTGTTTCTTGAAGTAATTGATTTAGCCTTTTCTTGACTGATTATATCAACACTTGGATTTTCTTGAAGAATTATTACTTTCTTTTGTATTGACCCATCTGGTTTCAATATGACATGCATAATCAAATTTTATCATGTCATAATGATTCCATTCATATCATTCTTTCCACTGTGCACTCTGATAGAAATAGTGGCGTTGTTATCTCCAAACTGTAGGATTCAAAATTTGGAGATGTTGTCACTCACTCCATGTATAAACTCTGTATTTATTTATTAGAAAAATAACATCCTGATATATCGATCTATATAGATTAGGTCTTCCCAGTATGTACTTATTTGTCTTAACATTATTCGGTCCTGACCTTCCATCCTCCTGTGTAATATGCTTGACGTAACATTATGTCCTCAAGTTCCTATGTTCCTTCTTGATATCACGTCCAAACTCTTTCATATTCCATAAAACCTTCCTTATTCCCATGATTTTCATCTCCATATGAACCTATGGTTCATGCATTATCATGTATTCCAAATGGATTTCCCCATCTATCATTCACATTTGACGAGCAAGAATTGTCACCTGGAATGTCTTCCCCAAACAAGAATTTCATTAGGGTTTTCCAAGGTGCTTATTGAACCCAACATATGATCTAATAACTTATTAAAGATCTCAAATGTAACATGAATAAATTTTTGTGTCCTTATTTCTTCTATCTATAGACATCTCTAGCACATTTTTTTTAAATGTAATCACTACATCCGAAAACAGGCATACAACAAATTATGTTAGCTAGAACCATAATATACCATTTTGGTAATAAAGCAAAATTTTCCTTTTATGGTCACCAACAATATTATTTCTGAATTCCTATGATATAATATGATCAATCCTTAATTATGGTTGAATACCTGGAATCCTCTTTCCAAGACCTTTCCATTGACTACATCCTTGATCAACTATGAGTCCTGAGTAGAAAGTTATGGACAATTGAATTTTTTTTTTCTGTGATGTAATCTTTATAGAGTTGTTCTCCTTTTCCAGAGCCAAATTGGATCTTGGACCCTCAATGGATACTATCACAAGTTTCACTGGCCTTATTAATTCTTTAGGTGCAGGTTCGAACAAATCAAAACCCCATGGGCTCCATTTCTAAGACCCTTTTCTTCCTTAAAAAAAATTAATTTTCGGGCACTGGACCTTTTTCTTTCACCCCCAATAACATGTGACCATGGGCTATGACCAAGTGCTAGCTGATAGGTACTTATCCGTAGCTTCAGGAATTCGAATCTCTGGAACTTCAGGTATCAGAGGATTCTCCTTCACCATCCAATATTTCCTCCAAGTGACGAAGTGGTGAATTCCTAGAGGGTACTTCTTTGGAGCTTCAGGCTCCAAAGATTCGGGCTTCAGAGGTTCGGGGCTTCTGACTATAGAATCCATTATTTTCTCTAAATGTCAAGTTGAAAAATTTCTCCGGAGCTTCACACTTCAGAGGTTTTACCTTCATCTTATCGTGTTTTCCCCGAATTGATGAAGTCCCAAAGTCTCTTCAGTATCCACGCACTAAACGGGTGCTACATGGAAGAATTAAGGAGATGACACATATCTCAATCTGATGTATGACACGTTTCATGTTCTAACCGGTACAAATGGCATATGAAAAACATGAATCAAGTTGACATGTGGTTTGTGAAAAGTGATTCCACGTCAACCTAGGTGACGCCATCATGCCGCATCACATCTGGTGCTTCTAGACTTCGTAACTCTGGGATTCAAAGCATTTCAAACCATATAACTTTATAACACCTGAACGTCGAACTAGTGAACTTATGAAATGTTGATTTTTGGAGGTTTATTACTTAGGCGATCAAGAGATTTGTGCTTCAGATAACTTCACAACAAAACACAATAACTCTCCCAAATGTCGAATTACCGATACGGTCCACGTCACTCTAGGTGAAATCATCCTGTTGTTTCACTCTAATGCTCTAGGACTTTGGAGAATCACATACCGAAGCACATCAAAACACCCGAACTCTGAAATTTCCGGGCTCACTTAGTTATGATGACAATCAACTAGGTTGTGACAGATGGCCCCACTGATGAGCGACACCTGTTAAGACACAATTGGTACAAAATATCTTTCAAAGGAATGAAAAAGCATGATATGTGACAGGCTTAGGGTATTTCCATGCCACCTTAGGGGACATCATCTTGCCACATCAAATTGGCACTATGGAACTTTGGCACTACAGGCTTCGGGAGATCCCACTCCAACACACACTATAACTCTAGAAAGTCGAATTTTTGAACAATTGTTTCCCAAAGGTTAGGGACTTGAGGCTCTGGGACATCAAGGAATTCCTCTCCAGATCATATCAAAACATTCAAAGGACAAATTTCTGAACTCCTATTTCCCAGGATTCAGGACTTTGGGAGTTCGAGGCTCCGAGACTTCAGAGATCTAGGATTCATAGGCTTTCATTGCTAAACTGCACCCAACCCCCGAACTTCCAAATGCCAAAATTTTGAACAAGATGATTTGCAGACATTTTTCTCTGATAATGGATGATCTGTATTGGTTCTAGACATTAGGATTTTGAAGAAAAATCAACTCTGCGCAATCTCAAACGGATTTCCCCAAATCGTCGAACTATCAAACCACTTGGGAAATCCAACAATCTTCCTTCTTCCAAATGATCTGTGACATAGATTCACTCCAGGATTTCGTAGCTTTGGGGATTTTGCATCTTTTACAACAAAGAACTTAAAACAACCAAAGTGGTGAAGTCCCAAAGGACTTTCGTGCTTAACCACCATGCTCATTTTTCCATATCTGATGGTTGTGAAGAGTCTTCCTTCTCCCAAACAGATTCAATGGATCAAATTTAGTTATGTGGCCCATAACCACAGTTATAGTGGTTTCCTTCCTATGTTGGATTTATTGAACAACTAAAATTTCATATCTTCTAAACATAGTCAAGGTGTTCCCTCGGCGCCCTCCTGGCACTCATGAATGCTCTGGAATTCAAATTTTGTCCATTTCGACAACAATTTGTTATGAACTTTTTCTTCGATTTCCACTTATACATCCCATCTACGCTCAGTGTTTTAATATGGAGCTCTGATACCATATTATAACACCCTCGAAAACCCAGGCCAATCCATGCTACACCATAGAACCACTCATTCTAGGTTTTGATACTAATTTTGTGGCATACCTAGCCATAGACCTGCTGGGATATGCCCCACATAACTCTTGGGGAACATCATACATATAAAACTTAACACATAATTACATTTTTATAATACATAGATTAATGCGGAAATAATAGTAAGCCTATAAATATAGCATATACAAGAAAAAATCATAAATATTAGACATGTACAAATATACAACATGAAATGAACACATAATTGGTACTTATCTTTTTATTGAAGACCACCAATTGCGTGCAGACCTTCCACGAACCTTCCAGCCTTAGACCATGTTGCTCATCACTCTCAGCAGTGGGTCACCCCTAGGCTGGGACTAAATTCCACCCGGGTAGAGGGATTCCTAGGATAGGCTGAGACAACAGGAAGTTGCACAGTCAATAGGAATGATTTCATCCCATGAGACAACCCCCACTAACAACCTACAACCTATCATTCCCCACATGCCTTCCCCACCCTTGGAAGTGTGCCCCTTCTCTTCTCAGTAGTCCTTCGGCTACTCCACTTCCCTTCCAGGGCTTCAGCAACATGACAGATAGGAATTCTCAGAGAACTATAGTTGAAGTTGAGATCCCTCCAGGAAAATCACTTACCCAACAACCTCTCTCACATGGAGAGTGTTTCTCACAGGCATGAAAACCTGCTTCTTCTTTCCCAACAAACTCTCTCACTTGGAGAGAGTTTCTCACATGCTTGACAACCTACTTCTTCAATCCAGGGGACTAAGAACCTGCCTCTTCACTCCCGCTCCTAGTTAACCAACAATAGGCTTAGGTGAAGGAAGCAACTGAAAATGGGTAAGGATACAAAAGATGGCAGCAAACCATGCTCATTTAACGAACTATGTTGGAAGAAAAAACCAACTGTTAAGGCATGGTATGGGTTCAGGAAAAGTAGAGTGCATTTTGATTCACAGGAAAAGTATGAGATATCTTAAAATGTCTGCAGGTTTCATATGTATGTCCATGATAATAGGTCAAAAATGGAGGTAATGGATCCCTCTGTTCATGCGTGAGTGCATGGGAAGCTTGGAAATAATGCAAGAGAATCCCCCCAAAATGAACTGATTTTCCCACATATAACTGCATGTGTCAATATTGCCACATGGCTCTCTTGGAGGTTGTTCCTCTCCACATGGAGCTCGTTCCTCTCCACTTGGAGTTCATTCCTTTTCCCAAAGGAACTTAGGGTAACATGAGTTATTTCCCAAAACCTTAGTATTTTAGGAAATATATTATAATATTCCCTTAGAGATAAGCCCTCAATCTTAGCTATTTTTCCTAGCTTCTTAGCCCCTTCCCTTTCCCTACCTAGTGGAGATTAGTCCTCCATTCTCTTTTATCATGGTGGGTCTACACGCAACGATGTATTTATATTAATTATATAAGTATTTACATATAAAAAAATAGGCTCATTGGCCTTTATCATCTAGACTCTCTGGCCTAATCATCACATAAGCCTCCTAGCTTATAATCACTTGGCTCCCCAGCCTACAAAAAATATTTATATTCCCAATTACAACTAGGGCTCAGTCTTCGGATATTACAGTTGTCATTGATTTCAACAAGCAATGGTTTTCATTGATGTCAACAAGCAGTGGTTTTCATTGACGTCAACAAATGTGATGGGTGTATTTGGAGAAGTCTCCAAAGTGATCCCCTTATGGAATAGCTCTAAGCATGGCCCTCACAGGAATATGCTTTGAATATGTCTACAATAAACTCATAGGTTTGTTTATGAATCCCAAAGTGTTTTTAGGAATAAGGACATGAAGGACAATGTAAATGAATGTACGACACTCATATATGGATAGTCCTCTTCATGTCATTTCCAATGATAGGTGGAAAATCATGTAGGTCCTCACGGTTGAGGATTTATGAGTTTGTGAAGTTGGAATCCCCAAAGATTGGTTAAGAAGTCATTAATTGGTTGCAAGTCATTAATGAAAGAGTAAAGTGGTTGTAACAAGAAAGTTCAAGAATCGCTAAATTTAAAGAGATAGGTTACTTAGGAAAAATATATATACACCTCAAGAAGTCACCCATAATAACATTCACACACACATTCTATTGAATATATTCTATGTGAGTAAGTGATTTATTAGTGATTTTGTGATGGATAAATCTGAAGTAGCGAAGGAGAGAGAAGGAGAGAGTTTCAAGATTGTAGGTGTGCAAAGGTTTCTCTGAAGAAATCATATTTTGGATGACCCCCACGTGTTAGACTACAAGTGTCCTATCTAGCACCCCCACGGGTTGTCTTAGTCCCATGAGGCCAAGATAAAAATTGGGAAAATTATAGTACCAAGTTTTTGAGGACCGAGGAAAGGCTACAGGTCAGTATTACTCTGCATTTGGTCAACTACAGGATCAGAGGTATACTTTTGGGTTAGTTTTGAGGCTTATGCTTATGTTTTTATGATACATGCTTGAGGCATGTCATGGTAGTGATTGTGTCTAATACACGTCTATGATGATATGATACACTGCTAGAGGCACATATTGGATACTTGGCAGATGGTTTGTTGTATGGTATATGCTTGAGCAATATCATGAGTGATATGGCACATGTTTGACGATATCTCTTAGTACATGGTTTACGGATGTTGGCACATGCTTGAGGCACATAATTTGAGGTACATCTGGGTTACATGTTTATTATGTGATGGTCATGCCTCTGGTATCTTGTTGAGACATTGGTATATGCTTGAGGCACATATTATGTGCATGGTGGTACATGTGAGGTACACCTTGGTGATGTTATGGTACATTGATGAGAAACACATATTGGTATCTTTGTATTGTGGCTATGTTGGTTATGCTTGAGCCACTTGATTGATGATATCTCATGGTGTATGACATGATTGAGACATATCATGAGTAATATGGTATATTGTTCATGCATGAGATGGTATATATTTGATACATGGTCGATGTACATGATATGGTATATGGTTTATGTACGTGATATTGTATATGGTTGATGCATGGTATGGTATAGGTTAATGTACATGGTATGGTACAAGTTGAGGTACATGGTTGATGTACATGGTATGGTACAGGTTTTGGTACATGGGTGATGTACATGGTATGGTGATGGTTTTGGTATCCATATGAGCGAATCTGCTTACAATTGGTTGATGATGGTATTTCAGTGACAGAGACAGTGACAAGGACAGTGACATGTTGGATTATTGGTTGATCATTAGTGAAAGGCTGGTTGATATGATAGTGGTAGTCACTGGCTGATGTGATAGTGATAATGACAAGTAGGTTGATGTATCAGAAACAGTGGCAGTTACAGGTTGATCAGTGGTAGTGACAGTGACTCTACACTTATATTTCAAGGCGACAGGATCGGAAAAGGAAAAGGGGTGTAGCCTCCTTCCTATTCGTGTCGTATAATTTAGGGATTTGGTGCTTCCTTCAGGTTGGTTCCTGTAAGTCATGGGTTCATAGCCTCCTTCTAGTTGGTGCCAGAGAGGTCATGGATTTTGTGCTCCGTTCAGGTTGGTGCCTGTAAATCAGGGAATTGGTGCCTCCTTCCAGTTGGTGCTGGATAAATTGGAAGTTGGTGCTTCCTATGAATGTATTCTTGATATATATAAGAAAGCATTATGGGATTTTCTCCCATTTTGGTTTCCACGTAAATTATGGTGTATTGTGTATCTGATGTGATATTATTGAATGATACTAATTTTGGTTATATGTTCATGAGATATTGAATGCAGTCATAAGTGATATATTGTTGATAAAGTTGAATATTATATATTGTGATTGAAACTAGTCAAATGTGTTAATACCGATTCACCTCCCCCCTGCTCCTCTCAATACTCCAACATGTAAGATATTTAAATTATTTATTTTACATGTCATGTTTATAATTAATATTTATTTTTGAAACATAGATTTGGAAAATAGCTTAGAAGTTTTCCTCTTAATGTGATTTAATGAAATTTGGTTTCATTATGTGATAATTAGCACCAAGAATAACATATGCCCCTTGATGAATGAGGTTAGAAATCCAATTTATTGAAATTTATTAAGCTATTATGATTGGATGTTTTGTTGAGAGAGGTATCTCTCAAGAAAGTCATTAGATCAAGGGAGAAAAAAAAAACCACAAACATAGACATGGATTGCACATTGTGATATACGAAGTTTATCCTTCATGATGTTCAAGTAGTCCCATGTTTATGAGGAGCGATGCCAAAAATGGCTTACAATCCTGAGCTCAAAAAAGAAATATATAATTCAATCATAACATTTTTTATAGGACATTATGACTATGTACTTTGGGGTAAATTTTATCCATCTCTTTGATATCAAGATCTTCAATATTGTTGATTGTATTGATCCAGATAACTATAACACTAAATGTTGTTGTTTATAAAATGTCTTTTTTATTGAGTCAACAAAAAGCTTTTTGAAACCAACACTAACTTAGCCTTGTTTTTTTATATGTCAAGTGGATCTTGTATTGGCTGGTCTATTGTTTTTGAATAATGTCTAAAATTGAACGGGAACATTCAATTTATTAGTTAAGTAAAATCCTTTCCAAACCAAAATGGATATACAATGATGAAGAAAAAGTTTCCCTCAAAATAGTTTATGTCATCCCGAGACTTCACCATTATATCCTCCCTCAACCATGCCTTGCAAAATCCGACCCCTTGCTCTACATGCTTAGCGAACATGTCATCAATGTAACATTTGAAAAATGGATCATCCTTTTTACATAATTTAATTTGGAATTCCCTTGAATCCTTAAGGAACCCCTCAAAATAGTTTGTGCCATCCCGAGACTTCACCATTATATCCTCCTTCAACCATGCCTTGCAAAATCCGACCCCTTGCTCTACATGCTTAGCGAACATGTCATTAATGTAACATTTGAAAAATGGATCATCCTTTTTACATAATTTAATTTGGAATTCCCTTGAATCCTTAAGGGAAAAAAATTGTGTAGACATAATAGTAGAATTTTAATAGGTTTCCATGCATATTATTTATTTATTTAAATGATATATGGTTTGGATACATCACTGCATATTGCATATATAGTTTGAGTGGGTTTAATAGTTAAGAGTTGTTTCTTTTTAAAATGTTACAAGTTCAAATCCAAAGAGAAGTAGAGTATGTATACCTTTATAAAATTTTAGACAAAATATATCAATATCATATGAATAAAATAAAGTTATAGAAAATGTAAACATTATCAAATTTTCACTTAAGAATTTAGCACCTATAACAACCTACTTCATTCACTTATGTTGGATCTACTCTTCATGGAATGTGGTATTGATTTTATGGAACTTCATCCACACTTCATGGATGCACATAAATAAATTCCATCCACACTTCATGGATTCACATAAATAAATATTGGTGGCTATGATAGATAACTTAAACAAGGGTTGCATGGCAACTTAGTCCCTTCCAAGTAGATCTGGAAATAGAGATGATAGTTGGCATCCTATAATTATTGATTATGATGACGCTAACAAATGAACTAGATTCATAATTTTAAAAGAAATAAGCTTCTTTTGAGGTTTTTGTTACTTTAAATAAGAAAAATTAACACAAATAACTACAACATCCAAAAACAATTAAATTAAAAAAATTTAACATAAACTCACATATCATTAACCTAAATTTTCTTTTAATTAAATTAAGTGAACCAAATATAAATCACATTTAAAAAGAATTAAAAAAGAATTAAAACATTTCACATTTTATAATATGAATTATAATTTATATAATACTTATTATACTGCATAATATTATCTTATAAAAATTTAATGTGTTATGACATGATTTAAAACTGCAACACAAAACATCACCTTCCTTTCCCACTTTTTATACAGCTCTAAGTGGAAATTATTATTTTTTCAAAATTCAACCATATTTTACTGTGAGGGCTGTGCATTGGTATTCACATTGGCATTGGTATTGATTATTAATTTTGTAATTGATAAAGTTAGAATTGGAAAAAGATACAAATCACTTTTAGATACAAAGATCTATACTGAAAAACATACATATTTTATTTGTGGTGGTGTGATAAGTTTGTTATATATATATATATATATATATATATATATTAGATTTGACTTTTAATAATTATTATGTTGATAAAGAATAATTATATAGTCAATTAAAACTATATCTATTTACATATAATAATATTTATTTAATATTAGATTAAAAAAATAATTTTTATGTAATTAATTTTAGATATTGAAATAAATGAAAGTAGCAATAAGACTTGAAATATATTAACCAATTAAAGTTAGAGGAGAAAAACACATATTTTTATTATATCAAAAAATATATTATTATTTTATTAAGTTAGACATTATATTTCACACACAAGTTTAAAATAAAAGACAATTTAATGTCAAAGCAATAGCAAAAGCATTACTATAATTCCTCAACCTAACCTAACCTAACCTAAACTAATAAGTAGAAAAAATATCTATTTCATTAAATTTAGATTAATTACTTAAACTTAAATAATCATTAATTTTGATTTTAAATTAAATCATAAAAATTCATTTTGAAAATGTGAATATAAACCTTTGCCACAAGATGCTGAAACAAAACAAGTTCCCATATTTAATCTTCTAATCAATATAATCCAGTTCAATCAAATAGCTGGGTGAAAATCACCAACACATGCTGCCGAAACAGTCATTAATCGAGATGCCTGCTTGCGGAGGTAGCCAGAAATGAAATTTAACAGACTGAGGTATGTAATCTTAAAACCTATACGTGCTGTCTAAAAGACAGACTGAAACTACTAATAGCTAGCGCTATAGCGAACATTAGGTTTTGGTACGTGAAGAAGAGGAAGATCTGCATATTAGAATTGGCCACCTTCGAATGTCTGGCCGAATTTCCAATTTGAAGGAACGACGTCATTGGATACAACAGTCTCGCCTTCGCTGCTTTTGACTTCGAACGACAGAATCTGGCCATACCAGGAAGATTTGGTCTGCCAAATTTGTCCCCAGCGTCGAGTCATTGGTTCCCAGCTGTTCGTATTCGAACCTTTGATAGAAACAGCGGCTACGTCCCCTGTTCCTCCAACATTGCTGATGAGCACGAACAGTGATGAGGAATTACCCTTTATAACCGTGAATTGAATTCTCCCCTCCCTTATGCAATTTACTCTGCATCCATCCAGAAAAAATTAAAAACCGCATTTAAGCCTTCTTAAAAAAGAAAAAAACGAGTATGAATGCAATATTGAATATTAGATCTGCCGTCTCTACCTCCTGTATCTAACCGGAACGAGGGCACTTTCATTTTTGGCAATCCGTAGGAATGCAGGCGGAGCCATGTCGAACTGCTTAAACGGCGGATGCACCCATCCACCATCTTTCACTACTATGGAGTCGTTTAGAGTAAACATGTTTGTGGCAGTAACAGTCACACTGCCATTCAAACACCGTTTATCATCGCCATCGCATTCGATTTCGAAGCAAGAGCCGCAAGTAAGTCCATAGTAAAAAAGATCTGAGCTGAGAGCCGCTGTGTTTGTTCCATAACATCGGCTGTACACATGTCCGTATCCGCAGGCATTCCCTGAGACGAATCAAATATCAAATTGTTCAGCCATGCATTATTAGCACTCAGAACGAGTTCCTAAACCGCCCTTCCTCGAAACAACTCAGATATACAACAATCGAGTTTTCCCCAAATGATACTGGTATTTGCTATAAAATGCACTTACCCATTGGCCTCGTAGGGTCTTTACCATTGTAGAACGTTGCAGTCGCATACTGCCAGTCAATATCTCCTCCAGCACCGTGAGATATCGTCCACAAGAAGCCGAACAGTGCACAAAACACAATAGTCTGTGTTGACGCCATATGCTACTGCATACAATACAGTGATCCACAAATAATTAGTCCTGGCCAAACCCTAATAGATTAATTGCATCGTAAAATATACAATTGTTTTCTTAAATCAGAATTCATAAATAGTAGGTTTGTTCTGTGCTAGGTCTGAGATAACGTCTGTGCTAGGTCTGAGATAACGTCTATAGGCTGTAACCATAACCTAGACCGCCTGTAAGTTATATAAATTAATAATTTTTTTGTGACTGAATAGGGATCTAGGCATTTCAAACCATACTGAACTAGATTTTTATCTTAAGTTTTATCTATTCTCATAACCTTATCACAAGGGATTAATATGTCCACTTTGAAAAAATTGAATACAAGTGACAAAAATAACAAACATACTACACTACTACTCAAATTATACAATAATCAGATCTAATTGTTAATCATTATCTAAAATGTAAAAAACTTAAACTAAAAAACAATGTCACAGCTTCGAACCCGCAGAATAAAAAACAATGTCACAGCTTCCAAGCTTCCAACCCACAGAGTAAAGATAATAACTGAAAAAATGTTAGAAATTAAATCGAAACTAAACACAGAGACAAAAAGCACAACCATATCATCTACCTCTAAATCTGAGATAGAGGAGCCCGAATGGGGCATCCGTAGGCTCATTCACAAAATATATATACGGATCAATACAGAAAACGTAACCATTTGAAATAAAAACTCCACACCTCGGTTGTCTTGATCATCACGTTTCTCTGCGTCCCCTAGGTTTTTTCAGCAACCATTTTAAAATGTTATAAAAGGGAGTTTTTGTTAAGTTAAAATTGGATTTGGCAATATAATTTATTTAATATTTTAACTTAAGAGTTCGTTTTTTAATGAAAAAAATAAGTTAATAACCCAAGAATTAGCAGCAAATAATGACTATCCTTGGTACTGATTGATAACTCAGTTATAATACATTTTCCAAAAATAACATAGTCAAATAAGTGAAAAAGATTGTATAGTCAAAGATTTTCCCCTATAGTGAAAGAGACGACATAGTCAAGGAGACGGCATGAAAGGATGTGTGACGTTTGATACTATTCTGGGAAAGACGTGCAACCAGAACCATTCTAATTAATTAGTGGCATATGCATATAATTACTCTTGAGAAGTGTTTAGCTGAAATTCAGAAAAAATATATAAATGGGAGGACAAATGGTCAAGGAAAATTAACATTTTTGTTTTCGTCTGCCAACACATGTGAAAACCATGTGGAACTTAGGAACTATTATATGTGGTTGCAAATAGTGTTTCACAATGACTTTAATTAACTGATATATTTTACTTTCCAGTGAAAACCATGTGGAACTTGGTAACTATTATATGTGGTTGGAAATAGTGTTTCACAATGATTTTAATTAATTGATATATTTTACTTTGCAGTTTTGAAATTTCAATTTTTTTTATTAACAATAATGAAGATTTTAGTAATAAATAAATAAATGAAGATTTTAGTAATAAATAAATAAAAGTAGTTAGTTATATTTTTTTTTATTAACGATGCTTTTGCTTCTTAATATCTTTCAGGTTTAATATAGTAATAAAAAGAATTTTACTAAATATTTTTAGAATATTAATAACAAGAAAATAAGAGAATAATAATCATAATAATATTTGATTTATGGAAGAATATATATTTTATTTTTTTGGATTTGAATTTGTAATTTTTTTTAGAAGAAAATATATGTTCTTAACCATCATAATTTAGTTGATTATAAAATGAGATAAAATCATATTTATGTTATTATAAGATAAGATAAGTGAAAAAAATTTAACTTTTTATTTATTTTATTTTATGTTTTACAATGGAGATGATGAATATTATTCTGATAAGATTATTTTTGTTTTACTCTTATTATTATTGAAAAAAAAAAACTATTTATACATTATTTATAATATTTCATTTTTTTATTTAAGTATATGAATTTTCACAATTTCTCATAATAGTAGTAGAATTTATTAATTTAGCAATGTATCAAAAATCAAAGTTTTGAGATGCCCCTAAGATTTCTAGGAAACACTCCATCTATCACCTAGAGATCTTCAAATAATAACTTTTGAATGGTTAAGAAGAGTCAAGTGTCCATTAAAACAAATAGTCAAGGAGGAAGTAGATGTTAGAAACGAATTTAAAAATGCAAAATTAATTCATAGTCGGGTGGTTTGGTCAAATTCATGAAAAAGAAGAGTCAAGCATCGGTTAAAACAAATAATCAAAGGAGGAAGTAAATGTTCGAAACAAATTTAAATATGCTAAATTAATTCATAGTTGGGTGGTTTGGTTAAATTCATGAAAAAGAAGAATCAAGTGTCGGTTAAAACATATAGTCAAATGAGGAAGTAAATGTTAGAAACAAATTTAAATATGCTAAATTAATGTATAGTTGGGTGGTTTGGTCAAATTCATGAAAGACAAGAAGAATTGCCCAAATAAGTTAATATAAATAATAAAAATGATATATAAAAGATTATTGAATTTTTTGATTGGTTATAGTTGGGTGGTTTGGTGTGAGAAGAATTGTCTAATATAATATAATAATTAAGTTAATATAAATAATAAAAATGATATATAAAAGATTATTAATTTTTTTGATTGGTTATTTGTTGAAATTTTAATTGTAATTATAAATTGTTGAAATTATTGTTTTTAATGTAAGAAAAGATTTAATATTCATAAATATTTTTATGGCTATTTAATTTTTCTATGTTAATAATTAATATTCTACAATTTTATCAATAAAAAATTATGCTTCCTAAATTTTAAGTCAAAATTACTTAGATTGTAAAATTTTAAAATTAGTAAAAAAAAAGATTTGATCAAAATAATAAAATAATTAAAATGATATAAATGTTTTACATTATAAATTTAAAGTATTGAGTGGGTCTAATGGTTAAGAACATGTGTTTCCTCTTAAGAGGTCACAGGTTCAAATCCAAAGGGGGGTAGGGTATGTATACATTCGTAGACTTTACCAGTCAAATCGTTGGACAATAGTAAAAGATAAAGCATAAGGTCTCACATGAGATACTAATGAACATTAGAAGAACATATTTTAATATTAAGAAAAAAAATACTTGTATTTAGGGGTGAACCATCACACAGTGTTTTTTATTTAGTCCATAAGATTGGTCCATACAAACTCCTTATGACTCCACAAATAGTTCATGACTTCAAACCCCAATTTCTCTCTCCTTCATACAATATGTGGTACAAAACTAAATAGGAAATGATAGTCAATTGTCTATCCCTCATTGCGGTATTTATATTCATGTATATACACTCTAAATTAGTTACAAATAGTTTCAAAATACCATAAATTTATATAGTTCATTCGTCTACCACAAAGATACATGACTGCACTACTTCTATTTTTACTCATATTTGATCTGTGATTCTAACTCAAGTTCCTCTAGATTTCTATCAACTTCAACTTTTCTTGTAGTTCCATATTCAGATCTTAGAGCACTTGGAATGCTCGATGCAGTTGAAAAATCATGTTCATCATAGAAGTAGGTGGAGCTACTTCGACGAGTGTGGTTGGAATAGATAAGTAGAACTCGACAACTATACTACTTAAAAATTCAAGCTCCACTTTCATTCTTGCATGTCTGTGACTAAGCGCTTGAGAGGAAGCTCCAAGTTTTTGGCACTGATCATCTAGTTCATTCACCATATTTGATATCGCAAAATGACAAGTCTCTTGAAGGTATGGTAGAACGATCAACATGTGTGCACAATATCTACTGTAAGATTTCACCTAGTAAGCATCATGAGTCACAAGGGCCAGAGGATATATTTTCAACAACCTCCACTAAACCTTTGAGCTATGAAGGACCTTCCTACCAAGGATTGGTGATAAAAGAGTCTACTATGTCCCTGATGGAATGGAAATATGTTCCCAAGGTGGAGAAATCGGTCCCTTTGTAACTTCTCTAGAATGTAAGATCATGAGAAAACTATCTAATTATTGGGAAGAATGTTTGTGAATCATATGTTGAACCCCTATGCAAGAATGTAAATTATCTACAATATTTTGTACCCTTTTCGACAAATGAGATTTACCTGAGGTAACTTGTATTCATACTTTTTGTTTCTATGCTTTCTAGAGTAGTTCTTTCTCTTCTTTCTTTTTCTTCCGCAACTTTCAAAATATTTGTTAACTATAATAAGAACAATTGTCTTTTCACTGGTAACTTTGATTTACTTGGTGTATGAATTGTCTCTCAAGTGTAATAAACCTCAAATTTATCATAAAAATAAATAAAAAAATTGTAGGGACATTATCCTTTAAATTTTCATAAGATGGGTAATTACATCTCCTTTTGTCTTGGAGTGACCCTTTGACATATTATTTTAGCACAACGAGAAGTTTCAATGAAAAATAGGCCTTTTCCTAAACTATTATATCATGCTATATAAATGTTCATACTTAGATTTATTTGCCCATATGCAAGGATTGTATTTCCACTTTCCTAATTAAGGGAGTCGGGCTAGAGTGGACTTTGCACACACCATGTTATAACCTTGACATTAATTACCTATACTCTTACCTAGCTGAGTCGACATTAGGACCAAGGGCGTACCAGGATGACTACGGTTATTAAAGGTGAAATTAAGGGTGGAAACAAAGCACTTCTCTCTGATGTTATGTTTTTGTTACGATACGATTGGTGTCTTCCACCATAACGAACAGTTCCCGACTCGTCCCGCTTAGGTCACTCCGTAACTAACTAACTACCACTCATCGTTCTGTTGGTGTAACGAGAGGATCACTTCAGAGAGTTGAGGTGTAATGACCGATCATGTACACTGGACAGTCATGGTTATATTGTTGTTTAAACTACGTATCTTCCACATTTAAGGACAGTAGGTGCATCTGTCAAGGGGAGTTAAGACTCTGACCTGGAATTAAATTGGCCCCAGTCTCGATGCCTCGTCCCCCTGTTCTTCCCAATCCTGATGAGCCATCCAAGCCCTAGCACATGGCTTGTACTTTCAAATGGTTAAGGGTGGTGATCGTCCCTCTAGGGTTCGGTAATCTCATTCTTGCTCTTGTGATTTCATAGAGAAGGTTATGTACTGAGCATTGTTGCACAGGAAAGGGTTGTCACCTCTGCGATCCTCGTTGGTGAAGTCAACAGAAACCTCCGTCTACCTGGTATGACCCTATGGAACTATCGAATCCTAAGTTTAAAAAATGGAAACATAGGGTTCATGAGTGCGTTTAAGAGAATTTTTACCTTTTGTAATAGGAATCAGAGTTTATGTGATCTCTCCCATCATTCCAATGTAGACCGGGGTAGATGTTAACACCGAGAGTCCTTGCTTTATACCACCATGCCCATGCGTCCTTTGTTTGTGTCCCGTGGGTTTCTACGGACTCTTTTACTCAACTCTGAGAATGGAAATTATTTCGGAGGCAAGTCTATGTAGCACTGAAAGGTTTTATTCATTCATTGTAGAGAGATACAAAGGTCTATCGTAACTGTCCTCCTCTGTGTTTGATGCATTCTATTTGTAGTATAGTGATGGCCTACTGGTAAATTATTTCTGGGATACTTTCCTGGCAAGTTGATTGTTCGTATATATATATATATATATATATATATATATATATATATATATATAATGTCGTTTCTCATATTCTTCATATCTGTTCGTACAAAGTTCTGTTTATGTAAGATTGATCTTCTTGAGTTCGCAGTGTTACTTCCTCTGTTAACCTTTTTGTTTAAATCTCTGCGTCAAAGGGGTATCGTTGTATTAATGGTGGGACTTTGTTTTGTTACGAGGTACCCACCAGAAGTTCTAGGCATCACTTTCCCTGGCCAGGGTCATGATTACAAACTAGGCATGGTCATTGGAGGTCGTGGCATTTTAAAGTTAAGCAGTCTGACATCCCTGTGGACCTCAACTATTCGATTTTATAAATTGAAGTTTAATATTTTTCTAACACTTTCCTGTGATGGCCGAGTGCAGGGTTGTTCGCTCCTCGACGCAGGTACCGACTTTTGTTCAACATGACAAAGGTACTCGGGTTCCATAAAAATGGCTCTCAAATCGTTCCTTAAAATAATAAGCATGGAAGGCCCGATTATGTTCGTAGTGTTTCTGCTATGATGATTATTTTGGGAAAAGGCTTATCTTTGGCGCTACGTACATTACCCTTGTGATTCAATGTATTCAGAACAATTTACTGGTCATACTGGCCATTATTGTTGGATCTTGTTTATGACAGCCTGTGTAGTCTTCTGTTATCGAAACTGTCTAATTGGACTTTTCTTGGAAACTTTCTGACAAAATATGAAGCAATTGTTTGCTAGTTATTCTATAATGGAAAATGCCACAGTCCTAAATTTCTTGTATTCTTTCTACGCATAAGATAAGTAGGAAGTGTCTATGTTAATGATGTATTGGCGAAGTCATTGATCTGCTTCCCTGTAGTAGCTAGCATGATTAAATTTTCCCGTTTAGGATAGTCCTACTCCCTGGATTCTATTTCACTCCCCTATGTTTCAATCCCTTGATTGAAATTTACAGAATGGAATAAAAGCATATTTTAGTGTTGTTCTCTCATTGTTAAATATTCGGTTCTTTTTAAAGTTTGAACTTATATGAGCATGTAATAGTTATGTTCGTGCACTGACACATGTTCGACTCTTTGCTAAGTTGAAACATAGAAATATGCGTATATAACTCTATTCGTGCATTGTTACCTAATCAACTCTGTGTTTCTTTTCTAAAAGTTGGAATACACTTACACATATATATATTTTCTCTGTTCATTCATTGATGTGTATATTCGACTATGTTTAAGGTTTTGAAAACCTATATATATGTATTCACTCTGTTCGTGTTTATTCGACTCTATTTAAGGTTTGGAAACCTATATATATATATATATATATACCCGTGTTTGCTATGTTAGTGTATATTCGACTATG
>ML780230.1:518605-570397 GCA_009831015.1 Picea engelmannii
CCCCCCCCCCCCCCCTCTCAGTAATCCAACAATTGGTATCAGAGCAAATTCCTTCTAAAATCAGTGTAACCACTAAAAGGTAGATCATGGAGAGAAACAAATTGTATAAAAATGGAATACCACAGTTTGATGGACATAAGTATGTTTTTTGGAGCATAAGGATGAAGACATATATACAGGCACGGGTATTTCAAGTTTGAAAATCAATTGTAGATGGATACACAACACCAACAGTTCCACCAACAAATGACAATGTAGTGAAACTTGGAGAGAATAATTCCAAAGACAAAATGCACTTTTGAATGGTCTCAATGATATGGTATTCACCAAAGTTTCACATTGTAAATCCGCTAAACACATTTGGGACAAGCTTCAAAATATTTATGAAGGAGATACAAAGGTCAAAGCAGTAATGCTTCAAATTACAGAGGTCAGTTCGAACAACTAAAAATGAAGGAAGATGAAAATATTGCAGCCTACTTCTTATGAGTCGATGAAACAGTGAATGCAATCATAGTATTGGGAGAAGAAATTGAAAAATCTGTAATTATTCAAAAGGTACTAAGATCTCTTCCTATGAGATTCAACCCTAAGATATCAACGCTAGAATAAAGATCAGATCTAAACTCAATAAGCATGGATGAACTGCATGGAATCTTCACAGCATATGAAATGAGAACTGAACAAGAAAATCCAGATGTTAAAGAATCATCCTTCAAAGCATCCAAAAGATCAAAGAAAAAGAAACATCAACAAGAAGAATATAGCAGCAACAATAATGTCTCGGAAGATGATGAAGAAGTGGCCAACTTCGTTAAAAGACTGAACAAGGGAACTAATGGTGGGTATAGAGGTAAGCTTCCTTTAATTTATTTTAATTGTGATGGTAATGGTCATTTTTCTAAAAAATGTCCTCATAAGAAAAAGATAAATTATGAAGGTTACTCAAAAGGAAAATGCACATATAAAGGAAAAATAACTACAAATAAAATTTTCAAGAAAAGATTATGCACCAAATAAGACAACTCATCATCAGATGAAGATGAAATCGGTGATAGTGAGACATGAAGAGTTCTATTCAAGGCAGTAAAAGAATCTGACAAAGAATACTCTGAAGAAGAATATGAAGAAGTCGAAGAAGGATATGAAGAAGTCGAAGAAGAAATTGAAGAGGCATAAATTGACTATCGAGAATAATTAATGTGTGTCATAGAAGTTATTAGAAGAGAAAAAAAGAAAAACAAGAAACTACAAACAGAACTAGACAAGAAAAAGGACACTCGAGAACTAGAACAAATGTTAAGCCCTAATATTGGCTCATTACCCCTTAATTGGGGCATATTACATTAGTAATGTTATTTTATTTATGTCAATTTTATTCCATTAGTTGTAATTATACCTCCTAGTCTCCTATAAATACAAAGGAGACATTTTCATTTGGAATCATCTTGTACTTGAACATTTATGTGGGGTAAAAGGAGGTTTCCCCCTCGAAGAGGATTGTTATCTGAAATTATCTATTTTTCAAGGCGTTGAGTACTTATTCTGAGGTTTTTCTATGCTATATTGATATTTGGTTCTTAACATATGGTATCAAAGCTCAAGGTCTTGGGGTTTCGCTGCTACATCTGAGACACCTTGGAATTTTCACTATAACTTTTTTTCTACAATGTTTTATAAATAACGTCTTGGAGTATATTTATTAGACAGATCAAGGTAAGTTGGGTTAAAATTTTAGCTCCTGAGGTCTTATAGTTTTGGAGATACAGCCTGTGCAAGATAGGGTTCCAGAATCATCCTGAACTGAGTCATTGCGTAATTTTCGCTATAAATTTGTTTCTGTAATGTTTCAGACCCTAAACTCTGGAGGATATTCATAGAAATTACTAAGTTATATGAGGTAAAAATTTTATCTTCTAGGTCATATTAAATTTTTAGATACTCCCTATGGAAGATAGGGTATCTGACTAGTCCTATTGACTAGTCTCAAGAAGGTGTTCCAGGTAAACCAATCATAAAATATTCCTAGAGTATCCAAATTGAGTGAGACTGGTTTCATTGGATAGTGGATAGTATGTAGTATTTATGGTACGAGTTTCAAAATTTTATATCAATTATTTTTTGTGGGGCACGCTATACAAGTGAGATCTCCTGGAAAGGCCAAAAATCAACAAGTTGTGGGGAAGTTATCGTAAATTCCACTTGGCACATCCAATTTTGATCAGACCTGTGGCATTGCAGAGAATAAGTATTAGAGAACTACATAAAATAAATTTTCATACCCAGAAGGGTTGAATCTTGGGAGATACAATAGAAGAAATATTGTCTAGCAGAACCACCTCAAAATCAAGGTTCAAAAGTGATACTTGGCCAACATGCCACCCAAAAAGGGAACTTCTACACCAAATAAGCCTCCAGACAATCCTACTTCGACTCTTGATGAAGGTGAACAAATGCGTAGGGACATAAATGATTTACAAAAGAAGATAGTAACAAAATATGAACTACAAGACATGGAATCTAAGTTGGAGGCAAAGATGGATGGTTTAAAAGAGGACATCATGGAAGTATTGAAAAATTTCGTAATAGAGAAGACACTTGAAGGTGAAAATGCATCCCATGAAATTCATGATGAGGACACAAGGAAGCTGAATCAAGAATGGAGAAACTCCAACTTTGGGTTGAAGACCAACCACATTCCTAAGATCGATATGAGGAAGTTTGATGGCAAGGACCCAATGACATGCATACTTCATATGGAGCAATTCTTTGATCTACATAATGTTCCACATACACAAAAGGTACAAATTGCTTCTTTATATTTAGAACCCAATCAATTTGTATGGTATCGATGGCTTTGTTCTCGCAAATCACTTGTCACTTGGACAATTTTAACAAAAGAAATGATAGCACACTATGAGGATACAAGGATCAATACCTTCTTTAGCCAATTGATAAATCTCAAGCAAAAGTGTTCAGTTACCGAGCACATTGAGAACTTCCAAAGATTGAAAATAAAGGTAACAAATATTCCAGATGACCATTTTATTGATGTATTCATAGGAACTTTAAAGGATAACATTCAAAATGAGGTTCGCCTTTGGGAACCCAAATCATTGGAGAATGCATTTAAGGTGGCAAGAAATGTTGAAAGTAAAAATATGTCTATGGATACTAGAAGTACCAATCCTAACATCTATACAGAGAACAGTCCTCCTTCTAAAACACCTCAACCTACAAGGTTGACACCTCAACAATTGGAGGAAAGAAAAGCAAAAGGTTTATGCTTTAATTGTGACAGCAAGTACAGTAAGGGACATAAGTGTGGTGAGAAGAAATTATTCTACATACATTGTGAAGAGGAAGAAGAAGAAGAACAAGAACCATCTCAAGATGAAAATGTAGAAGCCATTTCGTCTGAAGACTTGACTCCCATGATATCGTATAATGCATTGTCTAGAATTAGCACTCCTCAAAACCTCAAGATCGAAGGATACATCAAAAAGAAAAAGGTAATAGTCCTAATTGATTCTGTCAGTACTCATAATTTCATTCACTATAAATTAGTCAAAGCTCTCAATTGGTTTGTATATCTAGTGCGAGAGTTTCAAGTAATGATTGCAAATGGAGGAACTATCAATTGTTCAGGAAAATGAAATAAGATCAATATTACTATGGGGGAATATGTAATGAATAGTCCAATGATTTATATACCCATGGGTAGTGCAGATGTTGTACTAAGAATCCAATGGTTACAATCATTAGGAACAAAGAATTTTAATTTTCAAGAACTTTTCATGAAATTTTCATTGGAAAGAAAATAAATTGAGTTAAGAGGTATCACGGGGAAACCCAGTAAAGTGATAATCTCTAATGGCATGAAAAAATTATTGAAAAAGGGGCATCAAGGCGTTATTTCACAACTATGCTCACTAGATGTTCAAAAATCTAAGCCATCTATTCCTCAAGATCTCCAAGGGATCATTGATAAGCATTCCAAAGTATTTGAAGATATTCCCAAAGGTCTTCCACCCACTCGAAATCATGATCATGAAATTCACCTAATTGTTGGGAGTGTTCCTCCTAACATCAGGCCATACAGATACCCTTACACACATAAGAGTGAAATTGAGTGCATGGTTGAAGAAATGTTAGAGGATGGAATTATTAGACATAGCCAAATTTCTTACTCTGAACCAGTGGTAATGGTATTCAAGAAAGATAACTCATGGCGTATGTGTCCAGATTATAGAGAGCTCAACAAGATCACTATTAAATATAAGTTTCCCATTCCCATCATTGATGAATTGTTAGATGAACTACATGGAGCAATATATTTCACACAATTGGATCTTCGTTCAGGGTATCATCATATTAGAATGAAGGAAGAAGATATCCCAAAAACAACATTCTAAACTCATGAACGCCATTATGAATTTTTGGTCATGCCTTTTTCCCTTACAAATGCACCTTCCACATTCCAATTGTTGATGACTTCCATTTTCAATCCCTTCCTTCGAAAATTTGTGTTAGTATTTTTTGATGATATACTAATCTATAGCAAGTCTTGGTAGAATCATGTGCACCATGTTGACAAGGTGCTAAAACTACTAAAGGAGCAAAAAATATATGCCAAACCATCCAAATGTTTCCTTGGAGTGAAGGTGGTAGAGTATTTGGGTCATATTGTATCTCATGAAGGTGCCAAGGTAGACTCTAACAAGATTAAGGCCATGATGGACTGGCAGATTCCCAAAAAATTGAAGAATCTTAGAGGATTTTTGGGTTTTACAAGTTACGACCACAAGTTTGTTCGACATTATGGAATAATATCAACACCTGTAATGGCACTAACTAAGAAGGATGCATTTTCATGCACTCTAGAGGAAAATAAATATTCTGAACAACTTAAAGAGGTGATGTGCAAAGCTCTTGTCTTGACCACTCCAGACTTTACAAAAACCTTTATTGTGGAATGTGATGCCTCGGGAAATGGAATTGGTTTTGTCCTAATGCAAGAAGGAAGGCCCCTGGCTTTTTAAAGTTGACCACTCAAGGGAAAGGACTTACACAAAACCATTTATGAGAAGGAAATGATGGAAATACTATATGCATTGAAGAATTGGTGTCCTTACTTAATAGGTAGGCACTTCAAGGTTAAAACAGATCATGATAGTCTTAAATACTTCTTGGAACAAAAACTATCTTGAGAAGAACAAAAAAAATGGGTAACCAAGATATTGGGTTATGATTTTGAAATCATCTATAAAAAGGGGAAGAAAAATGTTGTGGAATATGCACTCTCAAGAAAGGATGAATATGTTGAGACCTTTCTCTGTGTTATCTCGATCATCCATCCCGATTGGATAATAGAACCAAGGGATGAATGGAAGAATCACGAAAAAGTGTGGACTCTCATTCAAAGGTTGCAGTAGGATTCCAGTGCATCAGATACATTTACATGGAAAAATGATTCACTGTGGTACAAAGATCACTTATATTTATGTAAGAACTCCCAACTCAAACAAAAGGTAATGTTGGAATTGCACACCTCTCCAGTAGGAGGGCACTCAGGATTTTTGAAAACCTACCATAGAGTCAAGAAGGATTTTTTTTGGGATGGCCTTAAAACTGATGTTCAAAGGTTTTTGGTAGAATTTTTGGTTTGCCAACAAAACAAGGTGGAAACAATTAAGATCTCAGGTCTTTTACAACCATTAGCCATCCCAAGTCAGCACTGGGAGGAGGTTTCCATGGATTTCATCACATGGTTACCAAAGCCTGAAGGAAATATTGTGATCATGGTGATTGTTGATAGACTGACCAAGTACACACACTTTTGTGCACTCTCTCATCCCTTCAAAGATAGTACAGTTGTCACTGCATTCATGGAGACAGTTCAAATGCTGCATGGTAGCCCAAAGATTATTGTAAGTGGCAGAGATCCCATCTTCAGTGGACATTTTTGGACATAATTATTTTCTTGTTTGGGTACTCAATTGGCTCATAGCTCATCCTATCATCCTCAATCTGATGGACAAAATGAGATAGTGAACAAATGTCTGGAAGGCTACCTTTGTTGCTTTGTCTCTGATAAAAAAACACAATGGTTCAAATGGTTACCCTTGGAAGAATGGTGGTATAACACTTCCTTTCATACTGAAACAAAAATGACACCATTTATGGCACTCTATGGATACCACCCTCCTTCCATCACTTCTTCTCTAAAAGAAAAATCTAAGGTTCAAGCAGTGGAAGATCGCATCGTGCATCAACAACAAGTTCTCCAAATCTTAAAGGACAACCTGACCATGGCACAGAATCACATGAAACAACAAGCAGATCAACATTGTAGTGAAAGAAGTTTTGAAGTAGGGTATTGAGTGTTTTTAAGACTACAACCATACAAACAGATGCCCCTTAAGCAAGCCAAGAAGGATAATAAATTATCACCAAAGTACTATGGCCCTTATAAGGTGTTGCAAAAGATTGGTACTATGGCATACAAATTGGAGTTGCCTGCATCTTCACGAGTACACAAAGTTTTCCATGTTTCATGCTTAAATAAGGTTATAGGTGACAAGATCCCAATTCAAACTATATTTCCAAAACTTGACGAGGAATGAAAATCATATTGGAGCCTGAAGCCATCACTGAGACAAGAATTCTTCAGCTGAGGAATAGATCCATTTCAGAGTATCTCCTAAAATGGAGGACATTGCAGGTTGAAGGTTCCACTTGGGAAGATGAGTCTTTTATACAGAAGCATCCAGAGTTACTCAAGCGTTGCAGACAACACTTGTCTCAAGGGGAGGGGCATGTTAAGCCCTACTATTGGCTCATTACCCCTTAATTGGGGCATATTACATTAGTAATGTTATTTTATTTATGTCAGCTTTATTCCATTAGTTGTAATTATACCTCCTAGTCTCCTATATATACCAAGGAGACATTTTCATTTGGAATCATCTTGTACTTGAACATTTATGTGGGGTAAAAGGAGGTTGCCCCCTCGAAGAGGGTTATTATCTAAAATTATCTATTTTTCAAGGTGTTGAGTACTTATTATGAGGTTTTTCTATGCTATATTGATATTTTGTTCTTAACAACAAATGATCACAAAATTGAAGGTTCAAATAGAAGAAGATAAAATAATTGAAGAAGCACTCAAAGAACATCTAGAAGAAAAGGACAAGATCATTGGAAACTTGGAAGCACAAATTGTCACACTAAGAAAGGATATTCAAAATAAAAATATGAAGAATAGCTAAAAAGTTATCGATGACATTATCAGTAATAAAAAATCTCATCTTGACAAGTCTGGAATTGGATACAATTAGACAGAAAAGGGATCAATCTCCAAAACAATAGAGCAAGAAACAAATCCAAAAAGCTATGCAGAAACAATCAAAGGGGATAGGAATATATACAAGGAATATTACAAGGACACTCCTCCTCCAAGAAGATTCAGATTTCAGAATCAACAACAGACAGATAGGCCTCAAGAATAAGAAGGATTCATAAGATCACCTCCTTTCAGAATATCTTCAACTCCCAAGTATCAAACTATATGTTTTGGTTTATGTTATGCATGTAATAATTTTGGACATAAAGCTGTGAATTGCAGAGATAACAACAGGAACAATAACAACTTTGAGAGTCATACACAAAGGGGTTATTCAAGAAGACCTAGTGAAACAAAAAGAAGAAGTTACAATAGGTTTGAATATTTGAGCATGGAAGTGGAATGTTCCAAATGTAACAATTTTGGACACGTGGCCAAAGATTGCAGAATGGAAGTCCCTCCTAAAGAACCTCAACAGAATAACAACAGTCACAGATAAGAACCTCAAAAAATGACATGGATAACAAAGAAAGATCAATATAGCAATGAAGAATGCACATTCGCTCTACACTCTAAGTAGGAGATATACGGTTGGTATGTTGATAGTGGGTGTTCAAAACACATGGAAGGTGATAGAGACAAATTTCTTACATTACGAAAGGAAATAAATGGATCAGTCTGCTTCGGAAATGATAATTCAACCAAAATCATTAGATAAGGCACAGACGAAATTGGGAACAAGAATGAAAAGGTAGAAAATTATCTACTAGTAGAAGATATGAAACATAATATTCTAAGTGTGAGTCAAATGTGTGACCAAGGTCATAAATTTACTTTCGATTCACAAAAGTGTGAGATAAGAAGAGAAGGTTCTGGGAAATTGGTTGGTACAGCTGCAAGAACTTCAAACAACATATATGTGTTAAGTGAAATTGGAAATGAAAAGTGTTGTCTAGGAAAGGAAGATGAAAGTTGGCTATGGAATAGAAGAATGTGTCACATGCATTTTGATAACCTTGTCAAAGTCAACAAAAGAGAAGCGGTGATAGAAATTCCCCAGATCATGAAACCAACCAACGCTTTATGTAAGCATTGTCAACAAGGAAAGAAAAGAAAGACCAGGTTCAAATCAAAGGAATATTCAACAATGAGACCAATGTAAATTGTGCATACTGATCTAGTTGGACCAACTACCACAAAGGGATTAAAAGGTGAGAGATACTTTATGTTATTAGTTAATGATTACACAATAATGAAGCATTTTTATTTCTCAAGAAAAAATCATAAGCTTTTGAAAACTTCAAGATCTACAAGGAAATGGCTGAAAATAAGATGGATTGAAGAATGAAATGCTTGAGATTTGATAATCAAGGAGAGTTCACTACAAAGGAATTTAAGTACTACTGCAACATTCATGGAATAAAAAGGAATTTCTCTATTGCTAGGACACCTCAACAGAATGAAGTTGTTGAAAGAAAGAACAAGACAGTATAGCAAATGGCTTGGATAATGTTAATGGATTCCAAATTGATAGATATATTTTGGACATAGGAAATGCATAGAACAATTCACATTCAAAACAAACTAATTCTCAGAAACAACACTGATAAAACTCCCTATGAGCTATGGAAAGGAATACCATCAAATGTGAAACACTTCAAAGGTTTTGGAAGAAAATGCTACATCAAAAGAGAAGATGGCAGAATGGGAAATTTTGACTCTCATGTGGACAAAGGAGTACTTGTTGTTTACTTGAGTACAAGGAAATCATACAAGTGTTACAATATAATATTGAACAAAGTTGTCGAAAGCATCAATGTAACAATTGATGAAACATGCAGATCAGAATCACAGGAAGAAGAAAATAAATCAATGGAACAACTTTTCGAAGAAGAAGAAGAAGATGAAGTAGAAGAGGAATATGAAGAGAATCTGACAGAAACAGAAGAGCAAGTTCAAAAAATAACTCCAAAGACACCTAGCAGACGAGTACAGAAGAATCATCCTTTAGATCAAATTATTGGAAACAAAGATGCAGGAGTTGAGACTAGAAGAAAAAATCGTTCACCAGAACAAACACACCTAACACTCCTATCTACAATTGAACAAAATTGTTTTGAAGAAGCCAACAAGGATGAATTTTGGAATAAGGCCATGAATGAAGAATTGGATCAAATAGAGAAAAATGACACTTGGGAACTGGTTCCAAGACCAAAGAATAATAATGTGATCGACACAAAGTGGATCTTCAAGAATAAATTGAATGAATATGGACAGGTTATAAGGAACAATTCCATATTGATATGTAAATGATATGCACAGATTGAAGGAATCGAATTTGAAGAGACATTTTCCCCAGTTCCCAGAATGGAAGCAATCTGTTTTCTTTTAGCTTATGCATGCTCCAAAAATATTAAAGTATATCATATGTATGTAAAATCATATTTTCTGAATGGTGAACTTGAAGAAGAAGTCTACATTGAACAACTAGAATGATTTCAGTTGTCAAAGAACACCGATTATGTGTGTAAATTAAAGAAGGCCTTGTATGGTATGAAACAGGGTCCTAGAGCATGGTACTCTAGACTGGATAAGTATCTGCAACAGGCAGGGTTCAGAAAAGGAAGTGCAGACAACAACCTCTACATCAACATAAGTCAAGGTAATATTTTATTAGTTGAACATTAGGTTGATGATATTATTTTTGGTAGTGATGATAACAACTTAAGCCATAAATTTGCAAAATATATGCAAAATGAATTTGAAATGTCGTTACTTGGAGAACTATCCTTATTTATGGGACTTTAGATACATCAAAGAAACCAAGGAATTTTTATTTCTCAAACAAAGTATATCAAAGAAATGATAAAAAAAATTGGAATGGAAGATTGCAAGCCAGTTATCACTCCCATGCCAACCAGTTGCAAGTTGAGCAAAGATGACGATTCGAAGTCTACAGATCAGAGGAAATACAGGTCAATGATTGGAAACCTACTATATGTGAAAGCATCCAGACCAGATGTAATGTAGGCAATTGGACAGGTGGCATGATATCAAGAATCACCAAAGGAGTGACATGTATTGGCAGTAAAGAGGATTTCCAGATATCTCAAATGAACATAAGAGTTTGGTTTATGGTATCCAAAAAGAAAAGATATATCGCTTATTGCCTACACAGATGCAGATTGGGCAGGTTGTATGGATGACCAACGAAGAACCAGTGGAGCAACGTTCTACTTAGGTGAGTGTTTGGTACCATGGATAAGAAAGAAACAATCATCAATATATTTATCTACAGCCGAGGCAGAGTATATTGCAACAACATCATGTTGTACACAAGTTCTTTGGATGAAAAAAACTCTGGCAGATATACAGGTTCAGTATGATGAGCCCATTCCAATATATTGTGATAATCCAACCACCATCAGTATCTCGAAGAACCCCATGATGCACTCCAAGATGAAGCACATTCCAATCAAGTATCACTTTCTACATGAGAAGGTTGCAGAAAAGAACATCAGAGTTGAGTATGTGGGCACAAAAGAACAAGTGGAAGACATCTTCACAAAACCACTTCCATGGGAAGCCTTTGAATATCTTCGCCAGAGACTTGGAGTTATTTCTACTCCAAAATGAATGTTTTTTGAATTCTTATCTTATATGTCTTAGATTTACACGAGGAAGCACCATAAGAGGACAGTGCAGTTAGCGGGAGTATCCCCGGACGGAAAGATACCTTTGTCATTGATGAAAAAGGGGAGAGATTTATCAGATGTAGAGGACATAGGCAAAGGAAAGAGGCATGGTTCCAGGGGTAGCATGAGTGATATGATTTCAGTGTTGCATAAGAGTGTTTCCATCAATGCCAAAGGGGGAGATTGTTGATTAAGGTTGGTTGTCATTGATGTCAACCCTTGAAGAAAGCCCTGTAGCACAGAGGTTTGGGTAATGAACCCAAGTTTGTTTGATGTAAATATGACTCATTATTTTCTTGTCATGGTTGATAAGAAGTAAATATGGATGAACTCCAAAGTGGTCCCCTGATGGTGAAAGCCCTCACGGAAAGATGCTTTGCGGAGTGAGAGAACCCATTATTAATTGTGGAATAATGAGATGAAGGATAGTGAATTTGTTAGTTAAACTATCCTATATGCATATTTTTTCTCATTCCATTTTCGGTGGTATGTGGAACGTCTCATAACTCCTCACGGTTAGAGAGTTATGGCCATGTGAAGTTGGAGAACCCAGGTTTGGGTAATCGACCAAGTTTGTTTGATGGATAACATTATGAGTTTTGATATATTTTTAGGTAATACTATTCTATATGGATATTAAATGTCATTCCATTTCTGGTGGTATGTGGAACGTCACATAACTCCTCACGGTTTGAGAGTTACGGCCTTATGAAATTGTAGGACCCTCATATGTTGACTTGAAGCCCCAAAATGTCAAAGTAGTCAAAGTGGTTTAAGAGATTTTAGAAGGTAAATAATAAAGTGAAGTGATGAGTGTACTATAATTTAAAGTGAATAAAAAATAATTTATTTAAATAATAAATTTAATGGAGAAATTAGAGGTGGGTTAACCCTAAAATAAGGAAAGTGGGAAAAGTGACCTAGAAGATGTTTTTAAGGAAGCTACTTGGAGAGTATAAATAAGATGCAAGGCTCTCTCATTTTGCAACAAACTTGAGAATATTGGATATCTATAGGTTTTTGAGGTAACCAAAGGATATCTAAGCCTAATTTTGGAGGGGAGGTGAAGAAAATAAGATCGGAATTCAAGGAAGGATAAATTCTTTTGATGGTGCTTTCTAAGGTATGTTATTTACAAGTCATATCACCATTTTCGCAATAAAAAAAATTCTAGAATGATTTAGACTGTGAAATTTATATTCCATTGAGGAAACATATCCAAGTATCTGTGGTAAAATATTCATCTTGTGGGTCATTTTATTTTTAGAGTTATACTCTGTAGAAAATAAGGTTTGTGGCTAGTCCTGAAACTAGCCAAAAACAACAGTTTCGGGTAAAAATGTCATAACGTCCTCATAACAGATACAAATTCAGTAAGACAAAATGTTTTGGTTAGATTACATCCTATAGTATGTTGTGTAATATTTTCATATTGATTCAACAAATATTCCCTGCGGGGAACACTCTACAAGGTCTTTCTCTAGAATAAGCCAGAATTCAGCAAGGTATGCCATTTTTGCTATAACTCATTTTCTGAGAGTTTCCAAGTAGTGAGACCTGGAGTAATTACATAAACACATTGAAGAACATTTTATATCAGTTTCATATCTTTATTCATTATAGGTACAAAGTTATGATCATTTCAAGTTAGGGTTGTTGACTAATCCAAAACTAGTCATGTGAGACTAAGGAAAAGTTTGATGAAGATGCTAATTTCTTGTTGTCAAAGTTAAGGAAGGTTTGAAGTTATGTGATCATATAAACCAGTTGTATTACATATTTAAAAATCATATTTGGATGATTATATTAATGATGGATTTTGGTTGAGGTACATGTTGGGTACATGGTTGAGACAAGTAGTTGATGAGCTGGCACATACATGAGGTGTATAGTTGATGATGTTGGTACATATTGATGAGTCATAGTTGATGAGTAGTTGACACATGATTAGTACATACTTGGTACATGGTTGGATTCACTTGTTTATGGTATAGGTTGATTACAGGCTGGTGTATGGTTGATGCACTTGTTTATGGTATAGATTGATTACAGGTTGAGGTACAGGTTGATGCATGATTGATGCATAGTTCATATTTATTGGTACAAGTTTATAGTGGTATATCTCACAATGATAGTGACAGTGGTTCCATCATTCTACATCTACTTCAGGGTAGTTGGACGTGGCAAGGATAGGTGGTTGTAGCCACCTTTTGGTTGTAGCTGGAGAACATAGGGGGTTCTAGCCTCCTTCTAGTTGTAGCCAGAGAATTGGGGAGTTGGAGCTTCCCTCAAGTTGTAGCCTAATAAAATAAGGATTTGGAGCCTCCTTCCAGTTGCAGCTGGAAAACAAAGGAAGTTTGTGCTTCCAATGAATGTAATTCTTCAAGACATATAAGAAAAAACATTATGTGGTCTTCTCCCGCTTTGGGTTTTCACGTAAAAAACCGGTGTATTGTGTATGTGTATGATTGTTCATTTGTTCATTTCTCATTATTGGATGATAATTATACATTGATATAACTCTTCGATTATTTGGTTTAAAAGGGATTATAATTGCTCTATTACTGATTCACTCCNCTCTTCTCAATAATACAACAATAACTTCTTTTCTATCTTGTTCCTATCATGAACAAATTGAAACTCAATGTAAGACATCTAAATAAATATGTTATGGATAATCAAGCCAATGGTTTCCCCCGTGCAACCAACTTAGTAGAAACCTAACACAACAAGAAATTGGTGTACTCCATCCAAAGTGGGGAATATCGAAAAAAGACATAATGTTGGATTTATCAATTATTCACACCCATGATTTCAACTCAATAGTCTCATTCCCATTGGCTAATGTTTGTACATTGGCATAAAATTCAAACTAAAAGTCAAGAAACTATGTAGCAATTTGTAGATTAAAATAACAAAAGACCATAATACTAACTTTCTAAAGCTATGGCTCAATAATGTTTTCCTTGTCATATACCTCCACAATGGACATGTTTGCTTTATTATTATCCTTATACTTTGGATGGGATTTGGGCTTATATGAAGTCACCATTATACTTATTATCATTGATCTGAAAAAGATTTTTTAGAGACTATGGTTGAGTTTTTAAAACATGAATTCATTAACCATTTAGGAATTTGAAGAAAGAGGAAGAATTAAAGATTTAACATAGCATCCATAACTGCAAAATTGTTAATGAAGTTTGGTAATATCGCCTACTTCTCCGGGCCTGTGTCTCAGTGGGTGAGGATTTCTTATTTCTCTTCAAAGATTCAAAAGTACATAAGAAAAATGCCAAATGGATTACAAACTAATCTGGATGTGCTCTTCTAGATCTCAAGAACCCAACACAACTAATGTCATTGAAAGCGAATGAACAAAGCTCCCAAAAATGGCCCGCAAAGTTTCTCTCCTCAATAGCTTCCCTACACAAAAATGGCTTTGACTGACAAATTCCTCAACATTTCTCCTTTTTTGAACCTCTCTCAGAATGGTAAGAACCTATGGTTTATATAGGCTTGAAGTTGGAAATAACATCCCAACTTCCCCCCAAGATATGGCCTCAAAACGAGCTACAGATCCTCCAAAAATGGACTAAATCACCCAAAACATGCTAAAAACTCAATAAAAATAATACTATAAAGTTGAAAAACCAAAATTAGATGCATAACAAGGCACAACCCCCTTTATCTAGGGCCATGTGCATATGGGCACTGCCATATGTCCCTAGGCCAGGTGCTTGGCACTCTGGCCCCTTAATTGTCGATCTTGGTCATATGATGTGGCCATGTGTCTTGGCCTTACCCTTCCATGTGCCTATAATAGTTAAGCCCCCCAGACTCGTGGCCCCTGGTCAGGCGGGGCTGGTCCACATCAACCAGATCTTAGCCCAAAACTATGGCCCAAACCAACACTTAACCCATTTTGACCACCATTTGGTTAAGACCCACCAGTAGCCCACATGGTTAGCACGAGGAGTTAGGTTGTTGGTGCCGAGAGAGGTCTTGGGTTCAATTCCCCCGAAGGCAAAAAAAAAAACACCTTTTACCTAGCCAACCATGGGAAAATATGGGGTGCCACATGGCACCCTATGAATGGTCCAAGTGTCACCCTGATATTGGCCCATACTGTTGACTCAACGACCCATCCAGCTGCCCAATCAATGTGCTGCATCATTGCCACATCAACCCATCGTACTACCATGTGTCATTTTGTACTACCACATCATCCGTCGTAAAGTCAAGTCACCTACCACATGTCACTGCCACATCAGCCTAGCATATGCCCAACTATCATCCATATGACCACGTGTCCACCTATCATTGGGAAACATCACTATACAGACTGCCACGTATCATCCATACAATGATATGTGTCAAATACGTACAGTGCCAAATCAACCTGAAAGTGACGAAAATGAGTGACATGTGTCACCTTATGGTGATGCCACATCATCATGATGTCATGATGAAATCATCCTGATGCATGCTGATGTCACTTGTTATACCTACTGACGTCAGCATTGAATTTGACCAATTTGACTTTTTGCCTGTTTGGGATTTCATTCAGAACACGATAACTTTCGCATACAGTGTCTGTTTGAGGAAAACATTATATGGCCAAAATCAATGTGATGAGATGGACACAATAGACTTGGTTTCGTCCCATTCCAAGAAATTTTATTTTTAGGCCTTCCTAGACCCATTTTGGTTCGTGGATCCATTTTGGTTCATGGATCCATTTTGGTTCACGCCTCCCCACTAAGGCATTTTGGTCCTCCAAAAGGATACTAACCAGTCATCAAGTGCGGGATATGCCACCCCACTTGTTCTCTATCTTTAAACTCTATCATGTTCACCTGTCTCATCAAGATCAATTGCAAAACAACCATAACAACTGACAACATATTGTTAGCCACTTGTACTTTGTCACATCTTAATGAAGCCACTATCATCCATGTTGACAACATTAGCAATGATAACATCAGAAATATGACTGCAAATGAGATAATATGGTTGTATTACTTGCACGACATTATCTTATCTTGAAGCAAATTATGATTGAACTTCCATTGTACAATTATCTCATGTTCATTCTTAAGATCAATTGCTTAATTTGGCACAATTATAGGTGTGTTTCTTGCATGAGCTTCCTTCCTTAATTGTTCCATTGTTTGAAGAGATTGATTTGCTTTTAAGTGATGAGCATGTACAACATATTCATTGCCTTCTTTGATTAAGTGATATTGATTTTGTTCCCTGTAGAAGATTTCTTTGCGATCAAACAAATAAGGACTGCCTAACACCATTCCATATTCATTGAGTGGCACCACATCACGTGTTACCTCATCCACAAACTTTGATGAAATTGAAAACTTTAAAATGTATTTCTTTATTATGTGCAATTTATGATTGTTTCTTATCCATTTGAGTGAGTAAGGTTTATGATGCATCTTAGTGTTTAATCCCAATTGTTTAATCACTTCCTCTGAAATCAAGTTAGATTGAGATACACTATCTATCAACGTGTTGACCTTAGTATGCTTCATTATGACCCTTATGTGAAATAATTTTCTTCTAGAATCATATCCATCACCAATTTTACCTATCAAACCAACTGTTGTGATTTTGGACTCATCACTCGAATCTGATCCCAAGTATGTTGGTCGTGATGTTGTTGCAACTTTTTTCCTCCCTTTCCTCTCTTTGAAACACTTTGGTTTCTTCTCGGGATGCAATTGCCAACAATGGTAATTATCATGCACTTCTTTATTGCAATGATTGCAAGAGATATTCTCTTCTTTTCTTGTCACTGAATTCACTTTCTTGCCATTCCCTTTTATTTTGTCCTCTTTTCTGAAAGACGATTCCCCTGATACACCAAATCTTGTTTTCCATGCCACAATGTATGTTGCTTTAACATAAACCTCATCAAGATTAGTAGGTCCAAACATAAATACAATGTTATGAATATGTGCAGGTAAACCTCCTATATACTTCATAATAGTTTCTTGGGTATGTAATGGAATGTCTAACATTAATGTTGTCTTGTAAAATTCATCTATGTATTCTTGCACTATTTGTCCCTTTCTTAGTTTAAGACATTTCCATTCAATTAAATCCTTATCTTTATAACCCAAGGGATAAAATTTCTTTCGAAGTGCAGAAACAAAAACTTGGCATGATGGAAATGCATTACCCACTTGTTGTGTGTCATTCTGCAACTTACTTTGCCACCAGATGAGTGTTGTTCCTGCAAGTCGAAGCAATGCCAATTTGATTTGAGTTACCTCATCCTTGATTTGTTGCACACTGAAATAAACTTCCATTTGTCTGACCGATTTATCAAGCCTCTTTGCATTGACTTCACCATCATACATGGGTAATTCAAACTTCACATCAAGCTTAAGTAAAGGCATATCACTTTTATGTTTATGGGAATGTTTTCTTGTGGTGGATTTGGAACTTGTACTTGAAGAAGAAGAAGTTGATTGAGAAGAAGGAGGTGAAGGAGGAGGCGAAGGAGGATCCTATCCTTCTTCACTTTTGGCCTTTGAATATTCACCTAGAATCGGTCTCTTCCTCTCCAAGTAATTGTCATATAAAACCTTCATCATCTCCTACATGGCGAAGAAGGTCTTTCGAAACTCTACCTCATCATGAGAAAGTCCCTCTTCTAATGCCATGTTATCACTTTGAGAAGTTATCTTTCTCGATCCAATCTCAGGATTCTCTTCAAAAATCTTGCCTTCACCATGATTCATCTTTTCCCTAGTAATCATGAAAACTAAAAAAACAACAATCAACCTGCTCTGATACCACTTGATCCGAAAAAGATCTTTTAAAGACTATGGTTGAGTTTTTAAAACACGAGTTCATTAACCATTTAGGAATCTAAATAAAGAGGAAGAATTAAATATTTAACATAGTTGCCATAAGAATATATACATATCTGGAAAAAGAATCAACAAACCATAACAACAAAATTGTTAACGGAGTTCGGCAATATCGTCTACATCTTTGGGCCTTTGTCTCAGTGGGTGAGGCTTTCTTATTTATCTTCAAAGATTAAAAAGTACATCAGAAAAATTTCAAATGGACTACAAACTGATTTGGATGTGTTCTTCTAGATCTCAATAATCTAACACAACTGACGTAATTGAAAACGGATGAACGAAGCTCCCGGAAATGGCCCGCAAATTTTCTCTCCTCAATAGCTTCCCTACATAAAAATGGCTTTGACTAGAAAATTCCTCATCATTTCTCCTTTTTGGAACCTCTCTAAGGCTACCAAGAACCTATGGTTTATATAGGCTTGATTTTGGCAACAACCTCCCAACGTCCCCACAAGATCTGGCCTCAAAAAGGGCTCCAGATCCTCCAAAAATGGACTAAAGCTCCCAAAAGAGGCTAAAAAATCAATAAAAATCATACTATAAAGTTGAAAACCCAAAATTAGATGCATAACAGGGTGCAACCCCCTGTATCTAGGACCCTGGGCATATGGGCACTGCCATATGGGCCCTAGGTTGAGTGCTTGACACTCTGTCCCCTTAACTGTCGGTCATGGTCATATGTTGTGGCCATGTGTCATGGCCTTACCCTTCCATGCCCTCGCCGATCAGGGATTATCCCAAAACTACAACCCAAACCAACACTTAACCCATTTTCATCGCCATTTGGTTAAGACCCACCAGTATCCCACACGATTAGCATGAGGAGTTAGGTCGTTGGTTCCCATAGAGGTCTCAGGTTCAATTCCCTCAGAGGTGGAAAAAAAACCTTTTACCCAGCCAACCTTGGGTAAATTTTGGGTGATTGGGCCAAGTGTCACCTGGGATTGGCCTATAATGTTGACGCAATGGCCCAGTCAGTTTCCCAGTCAACCTACCATGTCATCCTACTTTACTTCCACGTGTCAGTTCGTACTACCACATCATCCTTCGTACAATCTAGTCACCTGCCACATCATCCATCGTACAGTCTAGTCACCTACCACATCACCCTATCATACACACAAATTTTGTCCATACGACCACATTTCCACCAGTCATTGGGCCACGTCACTCTATGGACTTCCACATGTCATTCGTACAGTGACACATGTCAAACCAGTATAGTGCCAACTCAAACCAAAAGTGACGAAAACGAGTGATTTGTGCACCTCCTGGTGATGCCACGTGAGCATGATGATGTCATCATGATGTCATGATGACATCATCTTGATGCATGCTGATGTCACCTATCGTACCTACTGACGTCAGCATTAACTTTGACCAGTTTGAATTTTTGCATGTTTGGGATTTTGGTTAGAATGCGATAAATTTCACATATGGTGTTTGTTTGAGGAAAACATTATATGGCTAGAATCAACGTGATGAGACAGACACATTGGAACTGGTTTCGTCTGATTCTTACAACTTTGATTTTTAGGCCTTCCTGAACCCATTTTGGTTCCTGGATCCATTTTGGATCAATCATAGACAATATTACTTCACTTGTTCAATTCTATTATGCAAACTATGAAAACACTAATGAAATCCCTTACTCCTTCTTTCCTACCTATAGAAACCCTAGAGATGGACTTGTCAATTACTTCACCCATGACATGTTATATTGATATGCACTAATTATTAATGATCACCACATAATTGAAATTGTATGTAACATACCTAGATCAACAAATCACAAAAAAATATTTTCTCTATGCTTTGATCAGAAATGTACCCATCTATCGGGTACCTCTAAACTTTCCCTCGGGATAATTTGAAATTATGATACCAATATATTAAATAAGAAGCATGAAAGAAACACATAAAATAATCAAGATTCGTGATACATCATAAAATAAATGAACCATATTCCATGCATAAGAATAACTAGAAATAAGACACATTATAAATACATATCTCGGAGACAATAATTAATACATAGTAGAAATAAATATACAAGAAAAGAAACACATGACTGAGAGAAATTTTTTTTAATAAAACCAATCACCAACTGGTTCAAGACCAAGAAATTTTAACCCAACCTTAGACATTATTGTTCCAAATCTCAACAATAGGTCACCCCTGAGCCAGTGCTACGAATCTACAAGGATGGGTCTCAGACTGACATTGAATTTCCTAAAATAGTCAACAATTAGGCTCTCACAGGTTTCTCAACAACACAAAAAAACCCAGTTTACCATCTTTCTTTCCCTGTATATAGCACCACCCAAAGAAAATGAACCCCCTTCATCGCCACATAGTACCTCATGATGTCCACATCTTTTCAGGGCTCCAATTCTTCTAGTAAGGAAATCTCATTGTTGGAAACTCTCAGAATTCTCAACTATGGCCAGTTCTCTCTCAACTACCATTATTCTCATGCCCACATACATCCATCCCTTTCTAGAACAATCATAAATTAATTATAGTCAGCCAACCATGATTTCTTTCCTTTAGCAATTTGTTTTCCTTTCCCCATGTAAAATAGAGAATGAGAAGAAGAGTGAATTAGAGAGGAATGAATCCAAACAAAAAAATTGGGTAATAATGAATGGCCAACACCCAAGACAATTAAGAACGATGTTTAAATATTAAAATAGTAATGTGTCCTTCCCCCGAGAAGCTCACGTAATCCCCTCTTTCTCTCCAAAAATTACAAGGTGGATAAAATAAAAATAATTAAAAAATGTAAAGTTTTAGCCCCTCAACATTCCCCCCCTCTCATGGAATCATAGTTGCCTATAAATATTTTCCTTGTTCATCTCAAAACCATCAATGTATTTTATTATTAATAATTATCAGAGTATTACATTCATAAGCACTCTGACTCCTTTCAATTGTTTAGGCACTCTAGATTTTAATCAAATAAACAAAATAAATTATTAATATTGGGACTCAAGATCGGGGTGTTAAATTACCCTCCCCTTTATTTTGTCACTTTTCTTAGTGCATACACAAAATGACAATGAAATTTTCAAAATTATTCAAAAAATCACGGGTACTCTTCAGTAGCATCTTTAAGACCATAACAGGTCCACTCAAATTTTACTAGTTTTATGACTCGATTCCAGAGCATTTTGACTTTTTTGTCCAATATGTGCATTGGATGGACATAAAACTCTCCTTATGGCTCCACTTGAATCAAATTCCAATCAATAACATTCTTAGGATCATGGAAATACTTTTTCAGCAAAGAGACACAAAATAATTTATGCAAATTCATGGAAGCAAGCAATGCAATCACGTGTGAAATTGGCCCTATTTCAACCAATATCTCAAATGGAACAAAGAATCTGGATGCTAATTTTGTATAGATTTCCAACTTTAATGATATCTTCTTGGGATTCACATTCAAAATCACATGTTCTCCCACTTTATATTCTCTAGTTGTCATGTTCTTATCTGCATAACTCTTCTTTCTATTTTGTGTTGCTTTCAAATTATTTTTAATTTTAACCATTTGATATTCCATATCCTTGATAAGCCCAAGTACTACTCTTTTTGTTGGGTTGTCCCAACTCACTCAATTATTTCACTTTCTACCATACAAAGCTTCAAATGGGATATGGTAACCCCTAGCCTAGGGATAACTAAGGATATCATGTCTCCAAGCCCTCAAGTCCTAGACATGGAGTACCGGGAGTCAGACGACTTAAGCATGTCTATGGAGGGCCCCTCTTTTCTTAAGTGCAGTCCACATATCACCATCAGTAGTATCCATCGCACCAGTATGGTATTGAAGTATAAGTGAGTCTTTCTCCATGAGTTAATGAGTCTGGGTATCATGGTATCTATCACTCTAATTTTTGAAGCACTTGAACATGTTGTATTGAATCCTTCTTCATTTCATGGTGTTTGCTTGGATATTATTCTTTTTTACTCATTCAAACTTGGAAGGGTGACACAATGCCCTATTAAGTTGATTTCCCTTTAGGATGGGTGGCCAATGCGTGGATCTTTAAAGATTCATCGTCTTTTCCCTCCTTACTTACCACTTTCCATATTTATTCCTTCCATATTCCCTTTCCTTTTGGGCCCTTATATTTTGAACTAAAATAATTAAAGGTCAAATTTGGGTATAAATAAACATAAAGTGACATTCATTTTCATAATAACTGATCACACATAAGTGGTGGTTTGAAATTGTTTTCCTCTTTAAGGGTTACTGACTGAAATAACTAGTGCACACCACTTGGGAGAGCTCTATGGTGGTGTATTTTGAAATTTTTCATGGTGGAATGGTCTTCAAATAGGGTTTGACTTGATTATTCTTGGTGACTTAAGTGGAGAATCTGAATTTTTATTCATGCTATGGATGTTTTTGGTAAAATTTACTTGTTTCATGTCTAAGATTATGAAATTTCTTGTTTAAACCCTAGGGGATAAAAAACAAATGCTTCTTTCTCTCTATAACTATTCTACTAGCTTGATATTGGCAATTATACATTTTATTCGGAGTGATTACTAGAAACCTAAAGTGCTAGCTCTCTAGTAATCTCATTCTAGTCACGAATTAAATTGTCTTTCAAAAAATCTAAGGAAGGTACGCTAGGGCCTAGAAGTGCCTAATCTCTAGCAAAACCTCCTTTAAAAGGGAAAATGCTTGAGTCCTTGAAGTGCCAAAACCTATTGCATTTACTTCTTCCCTTAGGTAATAATTATCATTATTTTATTTCCCAAGTGATATCGTTACTATTGTTGACTCATAAGCCCTTAAAAGACACTGATTTCTACACTCTTGTGGATGGATGAGATCAAACAAATTTTCAAACTCTCTTCTTGAAACTTTCACTAACACTAAAAAACATATTATTGTTTCTATAATTGTTGTTACAACCTTTATTTAGCAGCCTTAATCAGCATACTAACCCTTGAAACTAACGAAGAAATTTTCATTTTCCTAGGTGCTATTATCCCAAGGCTCTAGTCTTCCTTTGCTAGTGTTCTAAGTGACAATTTATGAAGTTTTTTGAGGTTGTTTATATTTTTGTAACCATTTTTACATATATAGTTCTATCCCCTTAACATCCCTCAAATTATCTATAAAACCACCCAACACTTGTACTAGCAAAACTACTATCATTGCATACTAAAAGTTTGTTTAAATTCCCTAATTTAAGTACTTTCTGAAGTGGTTTTGTTTTTTTCATAATTATTATTTTACTATAGTTGCAAGTGCTTTGAAATCCTATTCAAGTCAATTATTGACTTATTTTAAACTTTAAATTGCAAGTGACAAAATACTATCAAACTTGCAAAGTCTTTATATCATTTTTGTCATCATAACTTACAATTTCTGGACATATTTGTTGTTTCTATACATTTTATCTTTTGGTGTTTCAATAGAATATTTATATCTTGAAGTCACTAATTTGAAACATTGATATCATTGCTTACTGCCAATGTTTGTTGTTTCATTGGTAAAGGGCAATTACGATTCATTCACTTTCCTTTTGCCCCCTTAAACTTTACTAAGTGATTTCTTTCCTGGAGTGACCAAGAGAGAGGAGTGGGTTTTTACCTAGTCGTTTTACCCTTCATCAACCAACGCGATATTGGGACATCTCCCTTTAAGTGATTTTCTTCTCCTCCTAAATAGAAATAGGTATCTTATTGGGGTGATAGTGATATGAATACCTTTATGTTACGTCAATCTAGGCCTACTTGCCTTTAGACTTTGGGCAAGTATAGATTGTGCGATAACAATTTTTGTGCCATTGTCGAGGAACACTGAGTCAATATTCCTCAACAACATGTTTTCAATAATCCTTTCCCTCAAAGCCTTCACCTTACAAATCTTACATGGCGACTCCACTAAGGGTGATTCCCTCACTCCCTTTGATAATCCTTAACAGGATATCTGGCGACTCCACTAACCTTTTCCAAGGTGCCAGCTTATTCTCAATTTTGTAATATTACCAAGATATGGAATCATGGCGCCCTGGGAACAAGTGTATCGGACTATTTATTTTGAGAGTTTTCAAGGATACCCACATTATTTTTATATAAAATGTTTAAACAACTCTCCAAGATTCGGAGGCCTCCCAATTACTCACATTATAGAATTATTGAAGTATATAAGTGAGATAGAATTTGAAGGGGAGGATATTCTAGTAAAATTGTTCATACTTTCCCTACCATCCTTTTTGCAATATTGGATTAAGGTTTATTGTGAGGATAAGGGTATATCATCTTTCGTAGACCTCATTAGTATATTTATTGAGTTTTTGAAACCACACTTCCAGACATATGAATATGCTCTTCAAATTATCAAAATAGCCCTAGAGGACGAAGGATTTTCCATTTAGATTGTGGAAGATCTGAGGGATGTGTACCATACTCAATACCAAGAACCCTATGATATAGAAGGAAATATTTATGAAGAAGGTTGTCAACCCCTTGAAGAGGAGAAACATTTTTCCCATGATTCAATAGAATGCAATAAATACTTGGCTAAAGAAGTGAGTTATGAGGATGAAGAAATACTATCCTCTCTGTTGTCTGATGAATCTCTCTAAGATCCATCTCTCTTGCACAAGACAAAGAGAATGAGGTGAATCATTTTCCTTTCCATGTTTTTGATGAAACTTTGTTCTATGATCCAGAAGGTGAAGAAGTAAAGGAACCCTTGGAAGAGCTAGGTCCTTCATTTTCTGATGAAGGCAAAAACATGATTAAAGAGACAAGTCTTGGGTATGATGTACTAGATTCTATTCCATTTGATTAATTCATCCAATATTTTGATGCTCCTGCATAGAAAGAAGTGAACACGGTAAGTTATTTCATTTTCCAAGATTTTGATGATGCTTTATTTTATGATTTCGAAAGTGAAGAAGTATTAGAGGAGCCCTTGGATACATTAAATCCTTCATGTTATGATAAAGGTAGTGACATAGTTGATAATATTGATGAGTTCATACATGTTGGAAGACGTAAGAGGGATGTGATTGGTTCTGATGAGGACCCCATTTATGATATGGAAGTATATCTTTGAATGTTTCATTTACAACAATCATATGATGTTCCTAATAATTTTGACATTTGGCAACAAGATGATGATATACTTACAAAAGTTTTCCAAGAACACAAGGATGACCCAGTGCAATGTTCTCCTGATGATATTTGATCATACCTTGAGGATTTTGATGAGTATTCCTTTGAGAACTTAGATTTATTCTATGCAGAAGATTATAAATCATTGTTGTACTCAAATTTTGATAAAGGTGAGGACGTTTCTTTCTTGAAGCATGATACTTGTGACAAGGTTGTACAACTCCCTCTGATTGATTTACCTTGTTATGTAACTAAGGATGTAGTTGGGGAACATGTCTCTTGTTTCAAGTTTTCTTTATGAAAAAAAATTCCATTATAATTCAAGGAGAGGTTGAATTCTTTAAGAAGTTTATTATCTCAATCTTTCATCTTTCCCCTAAGAAGTTGTCAGTTGCCATCTAAGTTCTTGTTAATCCCTTCTCACGCACTAGGGAGTGATGATATCCAAGGTAGTCAACCCTCAAACTCTTTGAGCCAACCCTTTGATTCCTTGACCTCTCACGACCCTTTTTTGAGATGGATTGATCACTTTTATGCAAGGGTGACTTGGCATTATTTTTTCCCTCCCTCCCGCATCCATGAGTTAGACTTTACGAATTCCTATGATATAATGCATGCTCTAACTCATGTTTATTTTGTGCTTGACTTATTATTTATTTTTTTCATGATGAAGCATAGAGGCAAGTTTTATGACACATTGCTAGCGTGGTTGTACTGGTTGTATGCTTATACCTAGCATTTGACATGTAAGAATAAGTAAGTAGAGGTAGGTAGGGATTTGTATCCATTGTACATACTGTTAACACTTGGTAATTTCTTTGAGTTGTATCAAAGAAATCCCTGAGGTAACTATTTCAACCAAATTTAGATTATATTCTGACCTATACAACCAGAGATGGCTCTCTCATATGTCTAATGACTAGTAATAAGTTGAATATTTCATCAATCAATGCACAGAGGTCATATTTTGCAATAGGACAAGTTTATTTATTTTTTAAAAGGGATGGTAGGACAAGAAAAAGAGAAAGTATCATTGGGCAATGGAGTCAAATTCTGAAAACAAGAGAAACCAATGACTTAGTGACTGAACTTGAGAGGATAAAGGATAAATAAGAAATAGTCTTTCAGTTAAAAAACATTTTTTGTGGCGGGAGAAAAACACATGAAGCAACTCGGAGCACCGCTAATGATGAATTCAGAGTTAGCTTAGAAGAAACACAATTTGTCTAAATGGTGTGAATCTAGAGCACTGTGCAGTGAATTGTAGATTCGAAATCACGTTCTGAATTAGACAGAAATTTACAGATGTGAATCTAAGAGAACATGAAATAAAATATAAAAAGAAAGAATACAATACATCAGAATACCACCCTTAGAATATTTTCGTCAAATCTTCAGGACCTTTGCATTAAGTTTCAATCAAAGTCGAAAGCTACATTCAATAGTTACTGTCTAAATTATTTTCCCAACCAACCTCTTTTACATAAAAATGATCCCCATATATAGAAAAATAATTTCACCCTTGGTTGCTAGGTTCAAACTACTCTCTCCTAGAATCATGGATCTGATTTCTTTGAAAGAGAACAATAACTTCAATGGATTCACTAAAAATAGAAAACCCGACTTTTCCAAATCATAATTGTAACTGAAATATTATTTAAAATCATTGATCATGATAAAAACAATAGACCATATGGTTGTGATGAGTCATCATGTTCATTTCTGGACACTCTATCACCCGTGCACAACAAGTCTACTAGGAAACAATAACCTACAACAAAAAACGTAGTGGATTGCGCAACAAAATGGGAAACTAGGCGTTAAATATGATATCATATCTCACTAATAAAAAACTATTTTTTGAAAAAGATTTTGTTTTTTTATTTAAGCTCGTTATAAAGAAAAACCTCTCTCGATTTCTTTAAATGCATCTCCATCTGAAAGGAATACGTGTCGCAAAAATATGTCTCAGACAGGAAATCATGAAAACTGAAAAATAGGGCTCAAATATTCCTTCAAATCTCCCAAAATATGAAACATTTTTCAAATACGAGAGAGTTTTTCCTTATTTTATTTGTCCTGAACAAACAAATCTTAGGGATTTTCAAAATTCCTCTCCAGTTGGTTAGAAAGTGATCTTTAAGTTGACCACTAAACCTATCAATTTGTGCAGTGCGACCTGTAGCCTGTGCATAGGAAAATCCTCTGCGTGAAAACCTCCTCTGTGTGAAAGCATCCCCTGTGTGAAAGCATCCTCTACGTGAAAAATCCTTTACATGAAAAAATCCTTTGCATAAAGAAATCCACTGCACAATGACATCCTCTGCATGAAAACATCCTATGTGTGACAACATCCACTATGCGACGACCCACTACGAGACAAAATCCAGTGCACGATGTCATCCTCTGTGCGAGAACATCCTATGCAGGCCAACATCCCATGCACGATGAAATCCATTGTGCGATGAAATCCACTGTGTGATTACATCCTCTGCTTGACAACATCCTATGCGCGACATCATACCATGCATGACAACCCATTGCGCGATGAAATCCATTACGTGACAAAATCCACTGGTTGAGGAATTCCACTATGCGACAAAATTATTTGCACGGTGAAGTGCGCTGCACAACACGTAGAAAATTTTGCAGCCCACAGTTGCAAATGGAAATGGAAATAATAAATGATAAGATTCATTTTGAAACTAACCATTGGATATGTTAGATTATGCCAAAAATAAAAACAATATGGGTGCTAACATGTATGACTTTGCAAATTGTTGACAAACCTCTAAACTTAGCTATCAAAATCATGGCGCTAACAACTGGCGCCAATGGGGATGCTATCCTCCCTGTGAGGTAGAAAAGAAAAGTAGACCAGGCTCCTATCCATTGGAATACTCCCAAAATCAACTTTCCAACTGTAACTTGTAACATGCATCTGCTGAAAACTCAAAGTTGTATATGCTCCAAACTTAAATATGAAACTAAGATGAAAATAAAAACTGTAGATTGCTAAAATAAACAGATTGTTAAAATAAATGCTCGTAGTACCAAGCTTATTCGCATGCCTACCTACCCTAACTACTGAAAAATATGCCAATCAAGTGAAATCAAAATGACAATGCAACCATGCAAGCACTTTATCCATTTTTTTATTTCTTTTCACATGCTTTCTCCAAATCCTATTTACTAATAAGTCATTCAAAAATTTATCTATAAATTCAAATCTCAAAAAATTAAAAACAACGGGATTGTTTGCCACCTCCGACAAAACTGCAAATGGATCCTCCAAAACATACATAAAACAACAATCATGTTTCACCCCTTCCACTGCATCTTCATGTAATTCAACCTGTTGATTACCACAAAAGGATGAAAAATATGTTGAGACTACTGGAAACAACAATCTTCTGAATAAGAAGATAGGGCTGGCTTAAATGAAACCCCTAGTGACAAGCAATCCATATCTAACATTGATGTTGATTGAACATCATATTTATTTCCAAGATGGTAGTTGATCACAAGCTGCAAATCTGAACTGAAATAACCTTCCATGTAATCAACAATAGGGTCATTAAAAGTATGAGAAGGTTGTTGGTCCTCTTCACTAATAAAAATTTTCTCATGTAAAACAATGTCACTGTGAATGCAATCAGAATTCATTACTTCCTCTGTTATCTCATGATTTACTTTCAACAATTCAAAGGAAGAAAAACATAATGGAAGACAATTTTCAACTGCAAGTCCACTACTTTCATCATATTCAACATCATGCCTGGAGGATTTCTCATTTGAAACATTATAAAAATTTTGCTTCAACAATTTGAATGACGCAAAACACAATGGCAAGGTTATTTCACCTAATTCGAAATTTCTTCATTTTCTTCACTACTTTCATATGCACATTTTTCAATTTCTTTGGATTGTTGAACATATTTTCAGATTCATCTTCGACCAATGGTTGCAATTTTGAACTGACAAGACCTTCTACAAAACAAGTAATAGGTTCATCAAACACATGAGAATATTGCTGCAATTTCTTGCCAATTTGTTCTAGTGAATCAATGTGATTTGGAATAAACACACATTCCTTTGCTTCAGTGATGATCTTAGAATTTTCTTTCAACAATTTAAATGAAGAAAAGCATAAAGGTAAAGAATTTTCTTCAGCTAATTCAATACTTTCTTCTTTGTAACTGTGATATGTAGGATGATTGCTCTCATTACACTGTTGAAAAGGAACATTTTATGGTAGAGAACATGTAGTTGGTTGTTCTAGGAAGTCAACACTATAATCATCATCATATTCATCATATATTGGCAAATCAGCAACATCTGCAATGTCATCTAACAAGAAAAATCTTGGGACATCAACCTTCTCTTCAACAAGATGATTTGCAAATTCATTTTCTTGGTTGTCTACCATTGAATACATAAAATAATCATCCCTGTGCTTATGATGAGATAGATTAGAAGCTAAATTAGCACCTTCTTTTTTCAATAAGTGGAATGTAATCCTTTGCAAAATCATCAACATTTAAAGCTTCAAAAGGACATATGATATCATTAAGCCTCTTCTCAAGATTCAAATCAACTATTTTTTGTTCATATTCACTGTCATGTTCTTTAGCATCCAACTCCTCATTTCAAATCTATTTACATTCTTGAATATTGTTTTGAATCTCCTGAGCATCATTAAACATTTGTTGCAAGGTCTTAGATTATTTCCATCAGAAGGAAAGACAAATCTGGATGAAAGGATGTTGCATAATGGAGCATGGAAATAGCTTTAGTGGATTGAATTTTGTTAGGGAGTTTATAATAAAGACTAGAAAACCTCCTATTGAAATTTGAGATGGTTTCATATTTCATTCTTCTCATGGCATAAAAATATGAAAGGTGTAGATCCCATCACTTTATCTCATCCCAAAATCTATGGAAATCTTCCCTCAATTCATCCCACGAGCAAATCGACTAAGGGTGAAAATGTCTAAACCATGCTTTGGCATCTCCTTGTAAGGACTGAGAAAAGGCCCTCATAGACACATCATCATGTTCAATCTCAAAAAGTTCTATAAAATGCTCAAAGACCTAAATATGTTTTTCAGTTGACTTTCCATCAAGCTCTCCATCGAACCGAGGAAGCTACTTATAATGTTTCAGAGGAAAGTCATGAACGATAGAAGGAAATATAAGAGGACTACATATTTCTTGAATATTGGAGGGTGTAGGATTATGAACAGAAGGTACACGCTCAACCTTGGTTTTATTAATCTCACAAGAATGATCATGAACATCATATGGCTCAGAGGAAGGATCTTGGTGAATATTAGTTATACAAGAAGGAGGTATACCTATAGTTTTCCATGGGGTATATACAAGGGTAGATCTCTGGGATTCATTTGAATGCAGTAGGTGAAAAAATATTCTTTTGAAAAACTCAGGAAAGGACAAGAAGATATTGATAAAATAGAAAAGTACTTATTGGACTAAACTCAAACTTGAGTAATTGATTTTTCCTTACTGCTCTTCCACATCTCTATCAACAGGTTTCATTCTCCAGTGGAGTCTTTGAATCACAATTGAAGCTTGATTGGAGTCGCCATGAAAAATTTATCTCTGGATTCTTCTGCCAGTGGAATCAAATTCAAATGATTTCTGATGTGTGGAGTCGCCAGAGCATAAATAAAGCCAATATGTTCCTAAGTGTATGTTTCTCTCAAACCTTAGAACTCAACCATGTCATTCTTTCCTAGGGAAAATTTCAATTTCATCCCCTACAACGGCGCCAAAATGTTAGAACTCAATAATTTCTTTGGGTTGTATCAAGGAAAGCCCCGAGGTAACTGTTTTAACCAACTTTATATTTTATTCTGATCTATACAACTAGAGAGGGATCTCTCATATGTCTAATGACTGGTAATAACTTGAATATTTCATCAATAAATGCACAGAGGTCAGATTTTTCTATAGGACAAGTTTATTTTTGTTTTAAAAGGGATGGTAGGACAAGCAAAAGAGAAAGTACCATTGGGAAATGGAGTCAAATTATGAAAATGAGAGAAACCAATGAATTAGTGACTGAGCTTGAGAGGATAAAGGCTAAATAATCAATAGTGTTTCAGTTAAAAATAATTGTGTGTGGCAGGAGAAAAACACATGAAGCAACTTGGATCACCATTGAGGATGAATTCAAAGTTAACTTAGAAGAAACACACTTTGTCTAAATGGCGTGAATCTAGAGCATTACGCAGTGAATTCTAGATTCGAAATCACATTCCGACTTAGACAGAAATTTACAGATGTGAATATAAGATCACAGGAAATCACATACGCAAATAAATCATACAATACATCAGACTGCCACCATTAGAATCTTTTCGTCAAAGCTTTAGCACCTTTTCATTAAGTTTCAATCGAATTCGAAATCTACATTCAATAGTCACTGTCTACATTGTTCTTCCAACCAACCTCTTTTACATGAAAATGATACCCATATATAGAAAACTAATGTCTCCCTTGTATTCTAGGGTCAAAATACTCTCTCCTAGAATCATGGATATGATTTCTTTGAAAGAGAACAATAACTTCAATGGATTTACTAAAAATAGAAAACCCGACTTTGCCAAATCATAATTGTAACCGAAATATTCTTTAAAATCATTGATCATGATAAAAAAAAATAGACCATGTGGTTGTGATAAGTCATCATGTGCATTTATGGACACTCTGGCACACCTGCACATCAAGTCTTCTATGCAACAATAACCTACAATGAAAAACGCAGTGGATTGAACAATAAACTAGGAAAATAGACGTTAACAATCACATCATATCTCACTAATAAAAGGTTGTTTTTCTAAAATGAGAGAGGTTCTTTTATTTAGGTGCATTATAAAGTAAAACCTCTCTCTTTTTCTTTAAATGCATTTCCCACTGTCCGGAATATGTGTCACAAAAACATGTCTCGAACAGGAAATCATGAAAACTAAAATATAGGGCTCAAATATTCCTTTGAATCTCCCCAAATATGAAAGTTTTTCAAATATGAGAGAGGTTTGTCTTACTTGGTTTGTCCTGAACAAAAAACTCTCGGTGATTTTCAAAATTCCTCTCCAGTTGGTGAGAAATTGATCTTAACTTGACCACTAAACCAGTCAATTTGTGCAACGCGACCTATAGCCTGTGCACAGGAAAATCCTATGCATGAAAGCATCCTTTGTGTGACAAGATCATTTGCGTGATAGAATCCTTTGCACGATGAAATCCACTACCCGATGACATCCTATGCATGACAACATCCACTACATAACGACCCACTGCGCGACGAAATCCACTGCATGACAAAATCCACTACGCGATGACATCCTCTGCGCGATAACATCATATGCATGACAACATCCCATGCACGAAGAAATCCACTACGCAATGACATCCTCTGTGCAACAACATCCTACTTGTGAAAACATCCCATGCGAGACAACCCACTGCGCGATGAAATCCAATGTGCGATGAAATCCATTGTGCGATGAAATCCACTATGCGACAGAATCCTTTCCACGTTGAAGTGCTCTTCGCAGTGTGTAGCAAATTTTGCAGCACGAAGTTGCAAATGGAAATGGAAATAATAAATGATAAGATTTCTTTTGAAACTGACCATTGGAGATGTTAGATGATGCCAAGCATAAAAACAATATGGGTGCTAACTGGCATGACTTTGCAAATTGTTGACAAACCTCTAACCTTAGCTATGAAAATCATGGTTCTAACATATAGCATTGCATTTCCTATTATTATAGTTGTAGTTGAATTTGCATATTATTTTGTCTTACTTGTATATATTTATCCTCATAATCAAATCTTATACTGGAGATGCTTTTATCATATATGGATGGGGGATGATATCACAACCCTAGGGATTACTAATATCTTTTGTTGATATTTAGCAAGCATGGGTCATACCATAGATGTTGAGGTTCTCATGCGCTCTATGGTGAGCACATGTCCTCTAGTTGGAGCCAGGTGTTATCCCCTAGCCTAGGGATAACTAAGGAGATCGCGTCTTGAGGCCCACACGTCGTAGACATGGAGTATTGAGAGTAAAACGAAATACGCATGGCCCGAGAGGGCCCCTTGTTTCTTTAGTGCAGTCCACATATCACCAGCAATAGTATCCATCACAGCATCCTGGTCCTAAAGTAGCAGTGAGTCTTTCTCCATGAGGTAATGAGTCTGGGTATCGTCGTATGTATCCCTCTAATTTTTGAAGCACTTAAACATGTTGTATTTAATGCTTCTTCATTTCATTACGTTTTCTTGGAAATTATTCTCTTTGCCTCATTCAAACCTGGAAGGGTGACATTGTACCCTAGTAAGTTGATTTCCCTTTAGGATGGGTTGCTACTGTCTTGATACTTAAATATTCATCATCTCTTCCCTCCATACTTACCACTTTCCATCTTTATTCCTTTCATCTTCCCTTTCCTTTTGGGCCCTGATATTTTGACCTAAAATAATTAAAGGTCAACGTTTTGCATAAATAAACATAAAGTGACATTCATTTTCATAATAACACATCACACACAAGTGGTTGTTTGAAATGTTTTCCCTCTTTAAGGGTTATTGTCTTAAATAAATAGTGCACACCACTTGGGAGAGATTTATGGTGGTGTATTTTGACATTTTTCATGGTGGAATGGTCTTCAACTAGGGTTTGACTAGATTATTCTTGGTGATGTAAGTGGAAAATATGCATTTGTATTCATGGTATGGATGTTTTTGGTAAAATTTACTTGTTTCATGTCTAAGATTATGAAACTTCTTGTTTAAACCTTAGGGGATAAAAAATAAATGCTTCTCTCTCTCCATAAATATTCCACTAGCTTGATCTTCGAAATTATACATTTTCTTGGGAGTGATTATTAAAGACTTAAAGTGCTAGCTCTCTATTAATAACATTCTAGCAAAACCTCCTTTAAAGGGGAAAATGCTTGAGGACTTGAACTGCCAAAACCTATTTCATTTACTCCTTCCCTTAGCTAATCATTATCATTATTTTATTTCCCAAGTGATATCGCTACTATTATTGACTCCATAAGCCCCTAAAAGACATTGATTTCTACACTCTTGTGGATGGATGAGATCAAACAAATTTTCATACTCGCTTCTTGAAACTTTCACTAACACTAACAAACATATTATTGTTTCTATAATTTTTGTTACAACCTTTATTTATTATCCTTAATAAGCATACTAACCCTTAAAACTAACCCAGAAATTTGCATTCGCCTAGGTTCTATTATCCCAATGCTCTAGTCTTCCTTTGCTAGTGTTCTAAGTGCAAATTCCTAAATTTTTTTGAGTTTCTTTATTATTTTGTAACCATTTTTACATCTATAATTGCATCCCCTTAACATCACTCAAACCATCTATAAAACCACCCAACACTTGTACTAGGAAAACTATTATCATTACATGCTAAATTTTTGTTTAAATTGCCTAATTTAAGTACTTTATGAAGTGGTTTTGTTTTTATCATAATTATTATTTTACTGTTGTTGCAAGTGCTTTGACAGCCTATTCAAGTCAATTATTGGCTTATTTTAAACTTGAAATTGTGAGTGAAAAAATACTATCAAAGTTACAAAGTCTTTATATCATTTTTGTGATCATAACTTACAATTTCTCGACATATTTGTTCTTTCTATAGATTTTATCTTGTGGTGTTTCAATAGCATATTTGTATCTTGAAGTCACTGATTTGAAACATTGATATCATTTCTTATTGCTAAATTTTTTTGTTTCATTGGTAAAGGGAAGGTACGATTCATTCACTTTTCATTTTTCCCACTTAAACTTTACCCAATGATTTCTTTCCTCGAGTGGCCTAGAGAGAGGGGTGGGTTTTTACCTGGTCGTTTTATCCTTCATCAACAAAATAGGTCTTGGGAAATCTCCCTTGGAGTGATTTTCTTCTCCTCCTAAACATAAATAGGTATCCTATCGAGGTGACAGTGATAGGAATACCTATGTGTTACGTCAATCTAGTCCTACCTGTCTTTAGGCTTTGGGCACGTATATATTTTGCGATAACATTTTTGGTGCCGTTGTCGAGGAACACTGAGTCAATATTCCTCAACGACACTTTTTCCATAAGAATTTCCCTCAAAGATTTCAACTTATGAATCTTACATAGTGACTCCACTAAGGTTGATTCCCTCACTCCCTTTGATAATCCTTAAAAGGATATCTGGCGACTCCAATGACCTTTCCCAAGGTACCACCTTATGCTCAAGCTTGAATTATTTCCAAGATATGGAATCATGGTGCCCTGGGAACAAGTGTTTCTGAATATTGATTTTGAAATTTTTCAAGGATACCCACATTATTTTGATATAAAATGTTTAAACAACTCTCCAAGATTCGGAGGCCTCCCAATTACTCACATTGTAGAATTATTGAAGTATATAAGTGAGATAGAATTTGAAGGGGAGGATATTCTGGTAAAATTGTTCACACTTTCCTTGTCGTCCTTTTTGAAATATTGGATTAAGGGTTGTTGCAAAGATAACAGTATATCATGTTTCGTAGACCTCATGAGTAGGTTTATTGATTTTTTGAAACCACAATGCCAGATAGATGAATATGCCCTTCAAAATATCGAAATATCCCTAGAGGACGAAGGATTCACCATTAAGATTGTGAAATATCACAGGGATGTGTACCATACTCAATACCAAGAACCCTCTGATATAGAAGGAGAGATTTATGAAGAAGGTTGCTAACCCCTTTAAGAGGATCAATATTTTTCCCATGATTCAATAGATTATAGAATGCAGTAAATACTTGACTAAAGAAGTGAGTTATGAGGAACAGGATCAATAGTTTTCCCATGATTCAATAGAATGTAGTAAAGACTTGACTAAAGAAGTGAGTTATGATGATGAAGCACTAGTATCCACTCCTTCGTCTGATGAAGCTCTCAAAGATCCTATCTCTCCTTCACAGGACAAAGAGAATGATGTGAATAATTTTCCTTTCCAGGTTTTTAATGAAACTTTACTCTATGATTCCGAAGGTGAAGAAGTAAAGGAACCCTAGGAAGAGCTAAGTCCTTCATTTTTTGATGAAGGAAAAGTGATTATTAAATAAATGAGTCTTGGTGATGATGTATTGGATGCTATTCCATTTCATTAAGTCATCCAAGATTTTGATGCTCCTTCATAGAAAGAAGTGAACACAGTAAGTTATTTGATTTTCCAAGATTTTGATGATGCTTTATTTTATGATTTGGAAAGTGAAGAAGTATTAGAGGAGCCCTTGGATACATTAAATCCTTCATTTTATGATAAAGGTAGTGACATAGTTGATAATATTGATGACTTCATACATGTTGGAATATGTAAGTGGGATGTTATTGGTTCTGATGAGGATCCCATTTATGATATGGAAGGATATCTTTGAATGTTTCCTTTACAACAATCATATGATCCTAATAATTTTGACATTTGGCATCAAGATGATGATATACTTACAGAAATTTTCGAAGAACACAAGGATGACCCAATGCAATTTTCTCCTGATGATTTTCGGTCATACCTTGAGGATTTTGATGAGTATTACTTTGAGCACTTGGATTTATTATATGAAGAATATTATCAATCGTCGTTGTGCTCAAATTTTGATAAAGGTGAGGATGTTTCTTGTCTAAAGCATGATACTTGTGACAAGGTTTTCTAGCTCCCTTCGATTGATTTACCTCGTTATGTCACTAAGGATGCAGTTGGGGAACATGTCTCTTGTTTCAAGTATTCTTTAGGGAAAACATTTCCATTATAATTCAAGGGGAGGTTGAATTCCTTCAGAAGTTTATTATCTCAATATTTCAGTTTTCCCCTAAGAAGTTGTCAATTTCCCTCTAAGTTCTTGTTAATCCCTTCTCAGACCCTAGGGAGTGATGACATCCAAGGTATTCAACCCTCAAACTATTTGAGCCAACCCTTTGAGTCCTTAACCTCTCACGACCCTTTTTTGAGATAGATTGATCACTTCTCTGGAAGGATGACTTGGCATGATTTTTTCCCTCCCTCCCACCTCCATGAGCTATACTTTACGACTTCCTATGATATAATGCATGTTCTAACTCATGTTTATTTTGTGCTTAACTTTTCATTGTTTTTTTTTCATGATGAAGTACAGAGGAAGGTTTTATGATACATTGCTAGAGTGGTTGTACTGGTTGTATGTTTATACCTAGCATTTGATAGGTAATAATAGGTAAGTAGAGGTAGGTAGTAATTTGTATCCATTGTATATACCATTTCATTTCATATTAGTATAGTTTTAGTTGCATTTGCATATTATTTTGTCTCACTTGTATATATGTATGCTCATAATAATATGTTAGACTGGAGATGCTTTTATCATATATATATGAGGGGTGATATCACAACCCTATGGATTACTAATATATTTTGTTGAGATTCAGAAGGCATGGGTCATACAAGAGATGTTGAGGTTCTCATGCGCTCTATGGTGAGCACATGTCCTCTAGTTGGAGCCAGGTGTTATCCCCTAGCCTAGGTATAACTAAGGAGATCATGTATTGAGGCCCACATGTCATAGACATGGAGTACTGAGAGTAAAACGACTTAAGCATGGCCTCAGAGGGCCCCTCATTTCTTTAGTGCAGTCCACATATCACCATCAGTAGTATCCATCACACCATCCTGGTCCAAAAGTAGAAATGAGTCTTTCTCCATGAGGTGATGAGTTCGAGTATCATCATATGTATCCCTCTAATTTTTGAAGCACTTGAACATGTTGTATTTAATCCTTCTTTATTTCATGATGTTTTCTTGGAAATTATGCTCTTTGCCTCATTCAAACCTGGAAGGATGACACAGTGCCCTAGTAAGTTGATTTCCATTTAGTATGGGTTTCTATTGGGTGGATATTTGAATATTTATTGTATGTTCCCTCCAAACTTACCACTTTACATATTTATTCCTTCCATATCCCCTTTCATTTTTGGCATTGGGATTGGATACACTATGAAGGATTGTACCTTACCTTGTGGGAATAAGGGACTAAAGGCCTAGATGGTAAAATTAGCTCGAAAGAGTAAAAGCCAATTTTGAAACCTTCAATATGATTCTCCCAAGGATCCCTGAGAAATTAGTGAAATGCTTCTCAGTAAGAAAAGGGGACCCACAAACATAATGTTGGAAAACTAAGAGGGGGGGGGTGAATCAGTTGTTTACAAAGCTTGAATAATTATACTTATTTTTAATTCTTTACAAAGAACTCAATGACAATCACAATGATGCAGGGCAATAAGCAATAGCATATTCAACATCAGTCACACATATGAGATACACAGAGACATATTTTCTTGAGGAAACCCATACAGGATAAAAACCTCTTCTTCTTTATATGATAAGTAATATTTACATTCTTTACATTATCATGCATATGAGCACCTACTCATTGTGAGGATAGAACCTCTGTTTTTGCAAGTTGCAACTTGCTGAGAGCACCAACTCTCTGTTTTCTCTAGCACCTACTAGAAGGAAGCACCAACTCCCTGGTTTCTTTAGCACCAACTAGAAGGACGCATCAACTCCATGTGTTCAAGCACCCACTTGAACCTCTAAGGACACCAGTCCTCCCTAGCACCTCCCAACCACCCTGAAATATAAATTCTTTGTTACTAACACTTATTACAGCGAGATAACGTTCTTCTATGGCTTACCAGCCTTGTCGTTGTTCTGTTACACTGCTCTGCTTTGTCTACATCAGTGTCTTCTGCACACCCCTTGCACTTTCTATTCTTCTACCTTTTATGCTCTCTGCGCCATGTCCCTTCAATGCATCATTCCTCTTTTGTGTATTATTGTTGTTGTGATTTGCCTCCTTCCTCACACCTCAATCACACCCAACAAAAACCCGCCCATATCTTCTGTGTTCTCCATTCTTATAGTCTCTGTACCTTCTACATACGCTATGCGCAATGCTTCTACATGTCTTCATAGTGAGTGCTATGTCTGATCATCATTACAACTTCTCAGCTTCTATGGCATTTTTACTCACGCATTCATCATCAATGGGTGTTCTGTCTAGATTTCTCAGCTTCTCTGGAAGTTGAGACTCATTGTATTCTTTGTCTTAGACGAGCTTATCCTTTTTGTTTTCAGCGACAGACTTTAGTCCACTTCCATTTGTCAATCGCCTATATCAATAGGCCTCATTCCACTGGAAGATGCCTTGAGACTCTTCATCTTCTCTGGCGATCACACTGAGGCCTCTTCGAGTCCTCTGGAAGAGACCATCATTTGTTTTTTAGTTGTTACACTAAGAAGCACAACAGTATCCCTGCAATCTTATTCAACTTCACCTACACCATTGGATTGAATTCATAGAATCTTGTGTTTATTTCTTCATTTCTCACTTGGGCATTTCGGGATCCCCGTGGTGGAGGAATTTAGTACTCTCCATTTCCATACCCCCGAAAATGGATTGAAACGTGTCAAATAGCTTCCACCTGTCAGTCTAATTCATGACTTACATGTGCCTAAAATTTTGAATCATCTTGACACTTGTCATTGCCTGATTGTGCCACGTGTCCTTAGCTGACGTGGTTTGCTGATGTGTTTGTTTCGGGATTTCGCATTTCGTCACTTCGGGACTCCTTATGATGAGAGTATATGACTTCTCCATCTTCCCATAACCGAAATCCCGATATCATGTGCCTGCTTTTGGAATTTTAGCGTTTAGCTTTTCAACACTTCGGGACTCCTGATGTTGAGAGTCTCTGACTTCTCCATCTCCCGGTATCCGAAATCCTAGTATCCATTACTTCGAGTGATGCACCTATTTTGGGTTTTCGAGATTTCACATTTCGGCACTTTGGGACTCCTGATGTTGAGAGTTCTTGACCTCTCCATCTCCCAGTATCCGAAATCCTGGTATCCATTACTTCGAGTGATGCGCCTGTTTCGGGCTTTCAGGATTTCACATTTTGACACTTCGGGACTCCTGATGTTGAGAGTTATTGACCTGTCCATCTCTCGGTATCCGAAATCTTGGTAGAGAGTCTTTGTCACTTCGCGATTTCTCATTTCGGTTTTTCGTGACTCTGGGTTTCTTGACGATGAAGAGTTTTGACTCTTCCAACTCCCGGTACCCGAAACTCTTTGTTTAAGTGCCTATTTTGGGGATTTCGGGATTCCTGATTTTGGGATTCCGAAACTCTTGTGTTGAAGGGTCTCACCACTCAATTTCTCGGTATCTGAAACTTCGAACTGAATTTGTACCAACACTTATGATCTTGCATGTTTCATGATTTTGAGGGCCCACTTCTCCTAGCACTTTAACAAATGTGTAGGTTCTCCTGGATCCGACGATCATTGTTGCTTCTCTTCCCACGCTCACGCATATTCCTTACTTAGAATAATTTCAAAGTGTCAAAGGCCTCGACCTTTGATCCTCCTGAGATACTGAGTATGCCATCTCTCTTAAGCTTACTTTGTTCCTATTTTTCCATCGTTGCACACTCTGATATTTCCATCAATGACAAGAATACTCTGCCTATAAAACATGCCAACAATCTCCCCCTTTAGCATTAATGGCAAGCCTGAGTGTCTTCGCTAATCCGTTTGGACCTCCAACCATAGCATCTGGCCTGGACCACTCCTTTTCTCCCCCTTTGACATCAATGTCAAAGAAAACATGCTCCCCCTGAGTTGTTGCAGTAATTTTAGGAGGCATTAGATATTCAAACAATACAAAACTCCCCCTAACACGATGGAATCTTTTAGGTATGAGACGAAATGACACCCAGCTTCTGTCGTAGATATTCAAAAGGTGTCTTAGCTAGAGGTTTAGTAAAGATGTCTACAATTTGTTCAGTGGTTGGAATGTACTGGACCTGAACAACCTGATTAGTGACCTGCTCTCTCAGAAAATGGTATTTTATGGGAATATGCTTGGTCTTGGAGTGGAATATAGGATTCTTAGACACACTGATGGCACTAGTGTTATCACAATGAATTGGGATCGGTGCAGCATATTTTACCTCCAAGTTTGCAAGTGTCTGAATCATCCATAATACCTGAGTGCAACAGGTGGCAGCAGCAATGTACTCTGCCTCTGTGGTTGATAAATAAATGGAACCTTGTTTTTTACTAATTCATGCTACTAATGAGTCACCCAGGAAGAATGCTCCTCCATTGGTGTTTTTTCTCTCATCAAAACAGTTTGCCCAATCTACATCTGAATAAGAAGTTAACTGAAAATTCTGATTTATGGGATACCACGGACCATAAGTCATTGTTTCTTTCAAATACCTGAATATTCTTTTGACAGCATGCAAATCACTCTGTTCAGGTGCATACTGAAATCTTCCTACCATTCCTACAACATGCATTATGTCTAGGCGAGTTGTTGTGATGTACAACAGGCTGCCTATCATTGATCTATATGAACTTTGATCAAAATCAGGTGAGTCATCATCCTTTCTTAATTTGCATCCAGTAACCATAGGTGTACTCACAGGTTTGGAGTCTTCCATTTGAAATTTTTTCAGCATTTCTCTTAGATATTTTTCTTGAGAAATGAACACCCCTTTAGACCTTTGAGTAATTTGCAGCCCAAGAAAAAATGACAGTTCTCCTATCATGGACATTTCAAACTCAGATTCCATGGCAGAGGCAAACCATTGTACCAATGGATCCTTATTACATCCAAAGATGATGTCATCTACATAGACCAATATGATGAGCAAATTATTATCCTCTGTTTTAATATATAGATTATTGTCAGTTGTTCCTCTCTTGAACCCTTTGTCTTTGAGATATGTATCCAGTCTGTGATACCAGGCTCGAGGGGCTTCTTTTAACCCATATAAGGCTTTCTTCAGCTTTCATACTAAGTCAGGGTTATCAAACAATTTGTAACCCTCTCTTTATTCCATATAGACTTCTTCACTTAAATCTCCATTTAGAAAAGCTAACTTGACATCCATTTGATAGACTTTAAACCTTTTATGACAAGCATAGGCAAGAAACATTCTAATAGCTTCTAATATTGATACGGGCACAAATGTTTCATCATAATCCAGTCCTTCTATCTGAGCATATCATTTACAAACTAACCTTGCTTTGTTCCTGACAACTTGTCCTTTCTCATTCAACTTATTTTTAAAGATCCATCTGGAGCCAAAGACGTTTTTACCTTCAGGTCTATGAACCATCTCCCACGTATTGTTTTTCTCAATATGATCAAGTTCATCATTCATTGCTTTAACCCAGTGGTCATATTTGTTGGATTCATTGAAATTCTTGGGTTCCAGAATGTATATGAAAGCTATATGATATTGTTTGGTGGTTTTGATTAGCTTTCTCCTAGTTTGTACACTTTTTTCTTTTTCTCCAATTATCTGACTTGCAAGATGATTCTTTTGAATGATTCTGGAGGAGGAATTTGAAGTTGACTATTGATTTGACTCTGTCTGAGTGTTTGAGTCTTCATCTGATTCAGAGTCTTCATTTTATGATTCTTGGACCTATCCATCTTCATCTTTAGCCGTGTCTTATGTAGAAGACTCATTACTGTACATCTCTCTTGCTGGGATTCCTTCATCAACTTTTACATCAATACAATCAACCATTTTATGCAGCCTCTTATTATAGCATATGTATCCTTTACTATCTGTAGCATAACCCAAGAAGATACCTTCATCATCCCTGTCATCATATTTACCAAGGTTCTCATCATTATTCTCTATGTAGCATTTACTCCCAAAGACATTGAAGTGTTTAATTGAAGCAGGTCTTCCAAACCACAATTCATAAGGTGTCTTGTCACTTTGTGGTCTGAGGTGGGATTTGTTAAGAACATGGACTGTTGTGTGTATTGCTTCTACCCAGTAGGTTTGACCAATGTTCTTCTCATTCATCATTGACCTGCCCATTTCCTACACTGTTCTGTTTTGCCTCTCATCTACTCCATTTTGTTGTGGAGTTCTTGGGATTGTGTATTCTCTCTTGATCCCATGCTCATCGCAGAATTCCTTGAAGTCTCTTGACATAACCTCTCCTCCCCAGTCTGATCTTACTGCCTTTAACCTCTTCCCTGTTTGAGTCTCAGTTAAATCCTTAAAAATTTTAAACTTCTCAAATGCTTCAGCCTTTTCCTTGAGAAAGGCAACCCAAGTAAGTCTGGAGTAATCATCTATAATCAACAAGAAGTAGTTTTCTTTCCCTGTGCCTTCCTTTCTTGATGGTCCACATAAATCCATATGAACTAGTTGGAGTGGTTTCTCTGTTGAAGTAAAGCTCTTGGACTTAAATTGTGTCATGTTTTGCTTCCCTACTTGATAGGGTTTACACATTGAATCTTGGGGCTTTGATATTCTCGAAAGATCCTTTACTGCCTCGAGTTTTTTGAGTTTAATTAAGTGTTCAAAGTTTAGATGTCCAAGTCTCCTATGTCATAATCAGCTTTCATCATGTTTTCTTAGATGACATTCTTCTCTATTTTCTTTCAGCACATATACATTATTTTTTGTCCTTATGCCTTTGGACACAACTTGTTCTGAGGATACAGATTTTATCTTGCAGTCCTTGGATGTGAACACCACTTCACATCCTCTGTCACACATTTGACTTACACTAAGCAGATTATGTTTCAGCCCATCTACAAGTAGAACATCTTGGGATTTTCCTTTTCCATTATTTAAGCTCACCATCCCTTTGCCCTTTATTTTCCCTGGAGCATCATTTCCAAAGGTTACGTTTCCTGATTTTCTTTCACTTAGAGATAAAAACTTTCCTTTGTCTCCCGTCATGTGTTTAGAGAATCCACTGTTTATATACCAAGGGTTCGTTTTTATTTGAGCGGATAATACTAATCCACACTTGTCACTTTCCTTCTTCTTCCAAAACTTGACATTTTCAGCAGGAGATTTCGAATCTGATTCATAGTTCCTTAACCGACTGTCAATAGATTCATGTCCAAAGTTATGACAGGTGTAGAATTCAATCTCATTATTCAATAGGTCAAACTTATTGTTGCAGTGTTGTCTACTCATTGACTGCAAATTATTTCTTGGCCTCCTTAGTTTCATGTCCCTAGACTTAATTTGGCAATTTACAGTCTGTGAAGAATTGCTACTTGGTTGTATCATTCTTTATTGTGGGAAGTATTTATTCCTTTGAAATCTTAATTTCTCATGTCTAAGTCTTAATGAACAATTTACAGCTTTGTGACCAAAGTTAGAATAGTAGAAACAATAGCCATGGAAAAATTCTTTGTACCTGGGAAAAGGTTGTCTTCTTTGTGCAAATCGATTCCTTCTATGTTGATGACGTCTTTCAGCAGTGAACACATTATTTCTTTGTTCTACAGATTCATTTCTGGCATTTATTTTCTTACTCGTCCTAGGCGGCTGATTGTCTTCCTTTGTTTCTGCAGGTTCATTATTGTTATTGGTTGTACATTTGACAAACTTGATAGGTTCTTCGTTTCCTGACTTGCCACTACTTGATCCCTATTCATAACCCAAACAAGTTTTTAGATTTGGATTCCTTTGCTGATTCAGAATGGTGGCTAGCCCTTCTGAGGCTTTGACACTTGACAGATTCTGATTATACAAGGCTTGATACTTCTCCATCTCTTTCCTAGTTTTCACTACTTCTTGTTCTAATGCTTCACATCTTGCCTTCTTTTCTGATAACTGTCGTTTCATAACGTCTTCAATTTTCTTTGTCTCTTCTAATTCTACTTTTAGTTGGACAAGGTCTTCATCAAGTTCTTTACTGTCTTTCTCGAACTATATCAGCAATTGTCTTTTCTTTCTGTTCTTGATTCTTAGTCTGTCAATCTCTTCCAGTGCACTGATCAGTTCTCCTTCCATGTCAACCACAACTTCTTCTTCATTAACATCACTCCCTGTGTTGTTATTATCATAATCCTCTTCGGCCATAAGTATGAAGTCATTTAGTTTATCTTCAATAGATGAGTCATTGTCTTCATCATATGAAGGATCATCATCATTGTTTATGCATAGACTTTTCTTCTTAAGGTTATTCTCTTTAAAGAAATTTCTATGTTTGTACTTCTCCTCATCATCACATGTCTGATTCTTTCCTTTGTGGGGACATTTATTTGAAAAATGACCTATCCTACCACAGTTGAAAAATTTGAAAGGCAGTTTACCTTTATATTTGTCATATCCCTTCTTCAGTCTCTTCACAAATTTTGCTTCAATTTCATCGGGCTCAGAATCCTCATTCTTGTTTGCCTTAAATGATGCTTCTCTGGAGGTGGGTTTGTGTTTAACTATTCTCATTTCCTATGCAGTCAATGTTCCTATAAGTTGATCAAACTCCAAGGTTTTTAGATCATTTAGTTCTTCTATAATAGAGACCTTCGGATTGAACCTATCTGGGAGAGATCTCAAGATTTTTTGAATTAAAGAAGGTTCCTCAATTGTTTCACCAAGTGAATTCATTTCATTTTCCATTTCTTCTAATCTCAGAAAGTATTTTCCAACAGTTTCATCTTCCTTCATCTTCAGTTGTTCAAACTGTATTCTATAGGTTTGAAGCTTGACATCCTTTACCTTCTCATTACCTTCATAACTGCTAATGAGTTTGTCCCACATTTCTTTGGTAGTTCCTAGGTGCATAACTTTTACGAATTCTGCTTCTACAAGTCCACTCAAGATAGCATTCATAGCCTTAGCATTGAAGCTAAACTCTAGCTTGTCATCCTTATTAGCTAGTACAACTGGCTTTACATAACCAGTATCTACAACATCCCAGACATCTACACCTAAAGCCATTATGTAGGTTCTCATTCTAACTTTCCAAAAGGCAAATTTTGTTCCATTGAACAGAGTGGCTTTATTGGTTGAATTTCCTTCATGGCTTGACATGTTTAAGCTCTAGGATCTCCCCTTAGACAAAAGGGGCCTGCTATGATACCAATTGTTGGACAAATGAGAGGGGGGGAGTGAATCAGTTGTTTATAGAGATTGAACAATTATACTTATTTTTAATTCTTTAAAAATCACTCAATGACAATCACAATGATCCAGGGCAATAAGCAATAGCATATTCAACATCAGTCACACATATGAGATACACAGAGACAGATTTTCTTGAGGAAACCCATACAAGGTAAAAACCTCTTCTTCTTTATATGATAAGTAATATTTACATTCTTTACATTATCATACATATGAGAACCTACTCATTGTGAGGCTACAACCTCAGTTTTTGCAAGATGCAACTTGCTGAGAGAAGCAACTCTTTGTTTTCTCTAGCACCTACTAGAAGGAAGCACCAACTCCCTGGTTTCTCTAGCACCTACTAGAAGGAAGCATCAACTCCTTGTGTTCAAGCACCCACTTGAACCTCTAAGGACACCAGTCCTCCCTAGCACCTCCCAACCACCCTGAAATATAAATTCTATGTTACTAACACTTATTATAGCGAGATAAAGTTCTTCTATGGCTTACCAGCCTTGTCGATGTTCTGTTACACTGCTCTACTCTGTCTGCATCAGTGTCTTCTGCACACCCCTTTCACTTTATGTTCTTCTACCTTTTATGCTCTCTGCTCCATGTCCCTTCAATGCATCATTCCTCTTATGTGTATTACTGTCGTTGTTCTCTGCCTCCTTCCTCACACCTCAATCACACCCAACAGAAACCCCGCCCATATCTTCTTTGTTTTCCATTCTTATAGTCTTTGTACCTTCTGCATATGCTATGCGCAATGCTTATGCATATCTTCATAGTGAGTTCTCTATCTGATCATCATTACAACATCTCAGCTTCTCTAGCAGTTTCACTCATGCATTCATCATCACTGGGTGTTATGTCTATATTTCTCAGCTTCTCTGGTAGTTGAGACTCATTGTCTTCTCTATCTTAGACGAGCTTATCCTTTCTGTTTTCAGCTACAAAATTCATTCCACTTCCATCTGTCAATCGTCTGTATCAATAGTCCTCATTCCACTAGAAGATGCCTTGAGACTCTTCATCTTCTCTGGCGATCACACTGAGGCCTCTTCGAGTCCTCTGGCAGAGACCATCATTTGTTTTCTAGTTGTTACACTAAGAAGCACAACAGTAGCCCTACAATCTTATTCAACTTCACCTGCACCATTGGATTGAATTCATAGAATCTTGTGTTTATTTCGTCATTTCTCACTTTGGCATTTCGGGATCCCCGTGGTGGAGGAATTTAGTGCTCTCCATTTCCAGACCCCTGAAACTCCAAAAAGGAGCTTAACTACTTCCCCCAGCTTCTGTCGATATGACCAAGACTTGTGACCTCTTGCTGAGCCTAACAGTGTTTCACATTTCATCTTTTCGGCAATTCGACATTCCTTGTGAAGAAGGGTCTTGAGCCTTGACCTCTCCATCTCCTGGTAACTGTAACCCCGAAAGGGAGTCGGATCAACAGTCTACAATATCCCTTTGATCAATGATTCATATTAGATCGTGGTTTCACATTTCACAATTTTGGCATTTTTCCCCTTCAAGTCATCGAGACTCACAATGGTCCCTTTTGGCATTTCGGAGTTCGGGACATCATGATGGTGGAGTTTTTGATCGCTATGTAGAACCACGAAATAGAAAATTTTGATGTGATGTGGACCTGCTAACGTCACATGTGGATTGACATGTGTCAAATAGCTGCCACCTGTCACTCTCATTCATGACTTACATGTGCCTGAAATATTGAATCATCTAAACACTTGTCATTGCCTGATTGTGCCCTGTGTCCTTAGCTGGCGTGGTTTGTTGACATGTTTGTTTCATGATTTTTCATTTCGGCACTTTGGGACTCCTTATGATGAGAGTATATGACTTCTCCATCTCCCGGTAACCGAAATCCCAATATGATGTGCCTGCTTCTGGAATTTCGATGTTTCGCTTTTTGGCACTTCAAGACTCTTGATGTTGAGAGTCTCTCACTTCTCCATCTCCCGGTATCTGAAATCCTAGTATCCATTACTTCGAGTGATGCGCCTTTTTTGGGTTTTTTGGATTTCACATTTCGGAACTTTGGGACTCCTGATATTGAGAGTTATTGACCTCTCCATCTCCTGGTATCCGAAATCCCAGTATCCATTACTTCGAGTGATGTGCCTGTTTCGGGTTTTCGGGATTTTGCATTTCGACACTTCGAGACTCCTAATGTTGAGATTTCTTGACCTCTCCATCTCTCGGTATCCAAAATACCAGTAGAGATTCTTTGTCACTTCGCAATTTCTCATTTCGGTTTTTCGCGACTCCGGGTTTCCTAACGATGAAGAGTCTTGACTCTTCCAAATCCCGGTACCCGAAACTCTTCGTTTAAGTGCCGATTTTCGGGATTTCAGGATTTTGGGATTTCGGGATTTCGGGATTTCGGGATTCCATAACTCCTGTGTTGAAGGGTCTCACCACTCAATTTCTCAGTAACCAAAACTCCGAAGTGAAGTCGGACCAACATTTCTGATCTTTCCTGTTTTGGGATTTTGAGGGCCTGCTTCTCCTAGTACTTTAACAAACGTGCAGGTTCTCCTGGATCCGACGATCACTGTTGCTTCTCTGCCCATGCTCACGCATCTTCCTTACTTAGAATAATTTCAAAGTGTCAAAGGCCTCAACCTTTGATCCTCCTGAGATCTTGAGTACACCATCTCTCTTGAGCTTACTTTGTTCCTATTTTTCCATCGATGCACACTCTGATCTTGCCATCAATGACAAGAATACTCTACCTATAAAAGATGCCAACACATAAACATTCAAGGTACTAGTTTATGGATAGGAGGTCTCATCACGAGGCAACCTATTATGACCATGGGCATGTAGTGGTATGACATTACCACCTATCTGGTCATCAAACCAGGGTAGTGGCTCTTAGTGGAATAGCTAAGAGAAAGGGGGTCTCATTAGGATCTGACCTTCTCATTTTCATGAAATGTTTGTGGATAACGAGGTCACCTCTAGTCATCAAGCTAGGACAATGGCCCTCAACTTTTCCCTTGAATCACAAGAAAAAAATATCAAAATAAATAAACCTAATAATGAATGGAAATGAATGGGATAGGAAACAATTTTATCCATGAAAAGGAGCAACTCACCCTCAAAAAAGGCACCCATAGGTAAGACTCTGCATTTTCCTATTACCACATGCACCCCATGCCCAAATATTTACCCCAATGTCACCTCCTACACTTACATGACTTGGACTAGACTCCACCTAGGAAACTCCCCAAAATTAAGAGAGGTTAGTCCAATAGGACACCCTGAGACCCTCTCCAAACCTAACTTTTCAAATTACATAACATCTTTGATCATTTGTCGGGGGTTAATGGGTGTTTGATGCACATTTTTGGGTAATTCAATTATTCATTTGATTTACATGCTATGATCCTCATGACTTATGAATCCATGGAGGGCGTACTTGTTGTCTCTACAGTAACTTGCTTGGTGGAAAGGTACACATGATGGAATGATTAGCTCAAACCTTCATGGGGGCTCAAATCCCACATATGGACACTGAAATCCCAACCAGGGGGTAAGAAGACACTGAAAGCTTGCACTAAAAGAAGGAAGGATGTTGCATTTGGAAGCATTGTGGAAGACTCAAACCTAGGGTTTCATTCTCCTCCCACCTGAATGTTGGCCTTGGGAGGCCTTGGAATTCACCTATGAAACCCTAGACATCACCTGCCTATTGGGGTTGTCACCTTGGAGACATTCATGAAGATATTGGCACGTGTGGGAAAATTTTAGGCCTTTGGAGGCCCAACTTGTCATCTCCTTTTCCCAGTGTCCCACACTTAAGGCCCAACGTTTCCCTAGAGGTGAATGGCATCACCTTTGGAGGCTTATTCAGATGCTAATTGAATTTATTTGGGTAAATATTAAATTATGTTGTAAACTAGCCAGGTCAGCCTTGATATTTTGACCTAAAATAATTAAAGGTTAGATTTTGGTATAAATAAACATAAAGTGACATTCACTTTCATCACAAATCATGAAACACAAGTGGTGGTCTGAAATGTTTACCCTCTTTAAGATTTATTGGCTGAAATAACTAGTGTGCATCTCTTGGGAGAGCTTTATGGTAGTGTATTTTGCCATTTTTCATGGTGGAATTGTCTTCAACTAGGGTTTGACTTTATTATTCTTTGTGAATTAAGTGGAAAATATGCATTTTTATTCATGCTATGGATGTTTGTGGTAAAATTTACTTGTTTCATGTATAAGATTATAAAATCGCTTGTTTAAACCCTAGGGGAGAAACAACAAATGATTCTTTCTCTCTATAACTATTCTACTATCTTGATCTTGCCAATTATACATTTTCTTCAAAGTGATTATTAGAGTCCTAAACTGATAGATCTCTAGTAATCTTATTCTAGTCACCAATTAAATTGTTTTTCAAAAAATCGAAGGAAGGAAGGTACGCTAAGGCCTAGAAGTACCTACTCTCTAGAAAAACCTTCTTTAAAGGGGAAAATGTTTGAGGCCTTGAAGTTCCAACACCACTTGCATTTACTTCTTCATTTAGCTAAGAATTATCATTATTTTATTTCTGAAGTGATATCATTACTATTATTTACTCCATAAGCCCGTAAAAGGCACTAATTTCAACACTCATGTGGATGAATGAGATCAAACAAATTTTCAAACTCTCTTATTGAAACTTTCACTAACACTAACAACCATATTATTTCTTCTATAATTGTTGTTACAACCTTTATTTAGAATCCTTAATCATCATACTAACCCTTAAAACTAACCCATAAATTTTCATTTGCCTAGGTGTTATTACCCCAAGGCTCTAGTTTTCCTTCGCTAGTGTTCTAAGTGCAAATTTATGAAGTTTTTTTAGGTTGTTTATTTTGTTGTAACCATTGTTACAGCTATCATTGCAGCCCCTTAACATCCCTCAAACTATCTATAAAACCAACCAACACTTGTACTGGGAAAAGTACTATCATTTCATGCTAAAATTTGGTTTAAATTGCCTAATTTAAGTACTTTGTGAAGTGGTTTTGTTGTTGTCCTAATTATTATTTTACTGCTCTTGCAAGTTCTTTGATAGACTATTCAAGTCACTTATTGACTTATTTTAATATTTAAATTGTGAGTGACAAAATACTATCAAACTGCCAAAGTCTTTATATCATTTTTGTCATCATAACTTACAATTTCTGGACATGTTTGTTGTTTCTATACATTTTATATTTTGGTGTTTCAGTAGCATATTTTTATCTTGAAGTCAATGATTTGAAACATTAATATCATTTCTTACTATTAGTTTTTGTTGTTTCATTGGTAAAGGGCATGTACCAGTCATTCACTTTTCCTTTTGCCTCCTTGAACTTTACCAAGTGATTTATTTCCTCGAGTGACCTAGAGAGAGGGATGGGTTTTTACCTAGTCTTTTTACCCTTCATCAACCAACTGGGTCTTGGGATGTCTCCCTTGGAGTGATTTTCTACTCCTCCTAAATAGAAATAGGTATCCTATTGGGGTGAAAGTGATAGGACTGTTGATACTGAGAGGGGGGTGAATCAGTATCAAGTACAATTTAAAAACCTTTTCCAAATTATACTTAAACCATTCAATTATATCCAATGAGCAATGAACAATAGTATAAGAGTTACACCAATACACCACAATACACCA
>ML780230.1:589006-608863 GCA_009831015.1 Picea engelmannii
GTCCTACTTGCGCCTTGTTGGTTCGAGTGTTGACGTAGAGTCGAGGGGGTTGTTCCTTCTACGCGCACACACACACTAAAAAAAATAAAAAATTTCTCACCTGTTGATAGAGTAGTTGTCCTTATTTAGGTGGGGTGTTACAAGTTTCCTTGAAATTAGGAAACCTGCCTTCATGTTCTTGAATGATAAGTATGTGCATTTTTGTTTTGTTCGTTTGCAAGGTTTCTCGACATCCAAATTAAATATAATGTTCAGGCTAGAATCAATCTCAGGAGAAAGAGGATCAATTACTTTCAATTCAACTCTCTCTTTCTCAATAAATCCTACAGGTTAAGACTTACTCGACATCCCTTCATCTAGAGGGTTTCTATTGTTAAACTTTGGTCGATTGATTGAAATACTAAACTGGTCTTCAATCAGTGGCTTGTCTAAGTTAGGGTTTGTTGTAGGATCAGTCTATGTAAAACCATTCCTCATCAAAAAATTCCCCCAAACGTCACCTATGGTCGACAAGTGGTACATCACCAATATATTAACCATCCTGTGATGGAACAATCTTGAATCGACACCCTTTCATTTATATCGTTTGGACATTTTATAGAGACTTATAAACAAGTAAAATGGTATATCTAAATCAAAACCAGTGAAATGGACGAGTAAACGGATATGATAGAGGAAGAACAATCTGTATCGACCTTCGCATGTCATGAATTTCTTGAGAATTAACAACAAACAATGCCATATAGGTTTTACCAGGGAGATAGAAATACCTTTTGCACAACGGTTGATCTTTCAGAATGTCATAAACAGACTCCATGAGACTCCTTCAATTTGAGCGTTCTTGAACCACTTTTCACCCTTGGATGGAAGTCATATTGCTTTGTTCACTAATTCTTCGGTCAACTCTAACTGTGTGTTCTCAATTTTATCTCTGCAACCATCGAAGGTTTGCATGAAGGATTTTTCCACCTGAAGATTATAACCCTCAAATTTCTCAAGGAATACATCCCAGCCATGGTGTTTTAGGTCCTCAATCGCATCATCATGAGAAATTAAATCCTGGCATCTATTCGACTCCAAGAGAAGGACATGGTCCATGAAAAATGTAACCAGAATGCAATAGGGATTACTCTGGATATTTTTAGGTTTGAATCATGTGAGCAACAGAAACAAGTCTGAATTGAGAGTGGAGACACAAAAATAACATAGCCTGTGTGTTATCATAATTCAGATAGTGGGAGTGAAAACCAGGGGTTTGATTGTAATCCTTACCATCCCTTGTGATGAAATCTAAAACTAAAGAGTATCGAAACCCTATTCACGTAATGAATGGCTCATTAATGTGTTAAGATAGTAAGGTGAGGTGAGGTCGCGAGTACAACATGTGTGTATTCATTTGTATGACTATTGGTACGACCATTAAATTTGCGAGAGGACTATCAAAACATCAAAGGTTCTTCAAAAATCGAAAATAAACCATCAAACCATATAGCAACCAAATCAAAACCAAAACATCGAGAATAGATCACTCAACCATTAGATTTGGATTTCAATTAAATATGGGTGACCTTTAAAAAAATGTTTCTAAGGCACACAAAATTATAACACCAAGCTAATTTTTGTGTTTAATTCATGCTTACAGTCATGAATTAAACATAAAACAAAAGTGAGAACATGAATAATAAGAAATAGGGTTTCGAAGTTATTTGTCGGATAATCCACAGTTGGTGTCAGTTTTTTCATCGACGTTTCGAATCTGAATCGGGATTCATCATCAGGACTAATCGTCAATTTCAAAGCTTCCTGATCTTGGTCAATTAATAGTGGATGCAGGACAGTTTGAGATTATAATTAGGTCAGTTTTCTGTAACATCTTATTTTTAGAACTAAGGCGAAACTTTTTTAAAACTAAAATCAATTTAGAATTAATAAAATGATGATAATTAATAATATTTCATTATTCTAGTTTTTTTGAAATATTACATATAAGTCTAGGGTCTTAAGGGAATTTATTAGTGTTTGAGTTATAAATAAAAAGTCTAGGGTTAGATTTAGATTGATTTTAATTGCTTTATTAGTAGTGCTAGGGTTTGATAAATGGGTTTAATATGATATAATAGGGTGAAATTAAGTTTAGGTATTAAGTTTAGTTTTAGAATTAGTTTCTATAGGATATAGTAGTGTAAAAATAAATGTTATATATATATATATATATATATATAACATTTATTTTTACACTACTATATACTATAGAAACTAATTCTAAAACTAAACAAAATACCTAAACTTAATTTCACCCTATTATATCATATTAAACCCATTTATGAAACCCTAGCACTACTAATAAAGTAATTAAAATCAATATAAATCTAACCCTAGACTTTTTATTTATAACTCAAACACTAATAAATTCCCTTAAGACCCTAGACTTATATATAATATTTCAAAAAAACTAGAATTATCAAATATTATTAATTATCATCATTTTATTAATTCTAAATTGATTTTAGATTTTAAAAAATTTCGCCTTAGTTCTAAAAAAATGTGTTACAGACAGCCGACCTAATTATAATCTCAAATTGTCCCGCATCCACTATTAATTGACCAATATCAACAAGCTTTGAAATTGACGATTAGTCCTGATGATGAATCTCGATTCGGATTTGAAACGTCGATGACCAAAATGAAACCAACTGTGGATTATCCGGTAAATAACTTTGAAACTACTCACCATAGAAATCTGAAAACAGTAAGAAATAGGGTGGATTTTGATCCAGTAGTCATCTCAAAAATCTCAAAAATGTTTACAAAATTAAGGTGATGGCAGCTACAGAAAAATGCAATTTCTTAGGATCATGTTAAATATCAAAATCATGTGTGGATGCCAACAATGGCAACGTACTAGGCGAACTAGTTATCTCTACATCACTAGAAAAATCGTGTTAGCATGAATCAGAAAGAATGAATTTTTAAGAAACAATTGACAGGAGGTCAACCATTCTGATCAAAGCTTAGAAAATAATGTAGTCTAGCATCAGATGTATTTTTGTCAAAAATGCAATTTGGTATCGGGTTTTTATTATGAGCGAAATAATGTTTAAGAAACCGACTCCATTACTATTGACAGGGCAACTACTGCCAGCAGGCATCCATAGCCTCAACGGGGATGTTAGTTAACCCACTCTAACACCTTTGTCCTATCCAAAATTCATTCATTCAATATAAAGAACATCTTTATTTTTTATCAATTCAAAAAATACATACCTGATAACTCGCTTAAACCCGACATTGCTTCGCTGCCAACAGGCCTATTTAGTACCCCGACGAAGTTACCTTGGCATCATGCATGCATTTACCCACTACCAATAGACCTGTTAAGTGTCTCGACGGGTTTACAGATAGTTCCCACACCTTGCAATGCTTTCAACTCTCTAGAATTTGCTCAAAAACTTACAAAAACTATATGATATTCAAGAGAGCGAGGTGATGGTGAAAATCTCATATTTTGAAAACAAAACTTGATCTTTTACAACTTATTTTCTCATTTGACGACCTTCATCATGACCTAAACACTTAGATTTTTGTTAACAAACCATCTTGAGGACAAGAAGGTATACATGAGTTGTTTTCCTTAAAACCAGGACAACGTTAAGAGTTTTATAAATGATAATCGTGTCTTCTCGTAATTTTAAAAAGAATCTAGGAACATTGTTTTGAACATAAATATAATTCTGTTGATCTGAGTTTTAGCATTTACAACACTGGTGCTTTGAAGAGTCGTCACCTGTTGCTCATGGATACAAATTTTGATTTCCTTTCCATAAATGAAATGGGGACTCAGACATAATTATTTAGAAAACAAATCAAAATAATCAAGCAAAATGAAAAGAACCAAAATAAAAAAAGAAAAAGAAAATAAATCATAAATATTTACAAAAGGATAGAACATAAATCATCAGGTGAAATATTTCTTGAGAGCCTAAAAGAAAATAGAAAAATCCTCATTAATATGAGTGCAGACGTACTTGTATCACCTTGGGTCAGGGTTGAATCGATTGTTCAAATTTTACTTATCTCCTTACTTTCCATTTAAAATTTTCATGGTAATACTGGTTTTTTTTTTTTTTTTTTAAGAAATACTCATCGAAAAGCAGAGAGAAAAAGATATAAAGTGGAATTCCCTGATAATATTCAGATTATGGTTATCTTGGTGTGCCCACTTGTGTTCTTTAACTGCATTATTACAAAGAGAAACATTGAGAAATAAAACTAAAGGAAACCTATTCCTAAACCTACTCTAACTACTAAACAAATCAAAATACTAAGTGAAGTCATGCTGCCAATGTAGCCATCAGAGTAACTCTAATCCTTCAATGGAAACAAAATAAAATGTTACTAACAAGAATAATAGCATATCAAAAAATGACAAATATATATCATACTTACCTTTATCATCATCAAAAAACAAAGCAAGCATGACCTTATCATTCCCTTGAACGTTCTTTTTGTATGAATCCTCCAACCATTCTGCAATTTTTTCATTATATGGGTCACAAAAATATGAAAAAATGAGATTGTGAAGCTTATGAGAGTTATGGGGACCTGACATAACCATCGGCCTAGACCGAAGTTCCCCATCCTCCTGGAAATTTTCCTTTCATTCCATATCTGAAGGATATAAAATGAGTGTATCAAAGTTACCTCCTTGATCTCTAAATAAAGTGAAGATAATATTACCATTCCCTGGAAACTTTTCGATATATTAACGCTCCAAACAATATGCAATCCTATCATAATACATGCAATTACTAACATGGGATTGTTTGAAATAATTCACATACGACAAATATTCCTGATGAGAATAAAGTATTAGACCATCAAGGAAAAAATATTGTAAAAAGGTCGGATCAAGATGGCAAGAACTTATCGTTATTCTCGATCGGAAAATAAGTGTCTCATTCTCTTGAAACTTTCTATTGAGATTAAATACTTCAATATTAACTATTTGAGGTGAACTAAATGGAACAACCAACATTTTTGAATAATCATCATTGTTAATAATATTTGGTCGATAATACTTTTCAACCTCAAATAATTGATCACGGAAAGACTTAGGTCCTTCTTTAAATACAAGTTGAGATGAATCAATGGAAGATGCAATTTGAGACTCTTTCAAATCATTTTTTGATTTACCCATGTATAATTGATGAGAATTAAAATTAATGTGTCCATGGGCAGAATTATTTTCCTCTTTATCTTCTATTCGGTAATCTCTATTTTTTTGTACCTGATTATATAATGTTGAATTTGTTGGATTACTGAGAGGGGGGTTAAATCAGTAATAGCATAATTATAATCATTTGTCTTCAAATGTTATATCAATGTAGAATTATTATCCAATAATGAGCAATACGAAATAAAAAATCACACACATACACAGTACACCAGTGTTTTACGTGGAAACCCAAATAGAGAGAAAACCACAGAATGTTTTTTATTATATGTCTTGAAGAATTACATTCATTGGAAGCACCAACTTCCTTTGTTTTCCAACTGCAACTGGAAGGAGGCTCCAACCCCCTAGTTTCTCACGATACAACCTAAGGGAAGCTCCAACTCCCCAATTCTCTCGCTACAACTAGAAGGAGGCTACAACCCCCTATGTTCTCTGGCTACAACCAGAAGGTGGCTACAACCACCTGTAATTTCCCCATCCAATCTCCCTAAAGTAGAAGTAGAATGATGGAACCACTGTCACAATATCACTGTGAGATATACTATTGTAAACCTGTACCAATAAATTTGAACCATGCATCAACCTGTACCTCAACCTGTAATCAACCTGTAACATAAACAAATGCATCAACCATGCACCAACCTATACCAAACAACATGTAATCAACCTATACCATAAAAAAGTACATCTAACCACGTACCACATATGTACCAATCATGTGTCAACTACCCATAAACTATGACTCGTCAATATGTACCAACATCATCAACTATGCACCTCATGTATGTGTCAACTCATCAACTACTTGTCTCAACCATGTACTCAACATGTACCTCAACAAAAATACCTCATCAATTTCATCATCTAAATCAGATTTGTATCTTTGTAATAGACCTGATGTATATGATCACATTCCTGCAAACCTTCCTTGACTTTAACAACAAGAGACTAGCATTTTATCAAACTTTTCTTTAGTCTCACATGCCTAGTTTTGGATTAGTCAACAACCCTAACTTGAAGTAATCATAACTTTGTACCTGTAATGTATAAATATATAAAATTTATACACAATGTTATTTGGTGTGTTTTATGAAATTCCTCCAGGTGTCACTACTTGGAACCTCTCAGAAAAGGAGTTATAGAAAAAATGGCATACCTTGTGGAATTCTAGCTTATTCTAGAGAGAAACCTTGTAGAGCGTTCCCCACATGGAATATTTGTTGAATTGATATGAAACTATTACACCACATACTAAATAATTTACCCTAACCAACACATTTATTTTCATAGAATTTGGATTTTTTATGAAGAAGTTATGACGTTTTTACCCGAAACACTTGTTTTTGACTAGTTTTAGGACTAGCCACAAACCCTATTTTCCACGGAGTGTAACTGAAAAAATACAAGACCCACAAGATGAATTTTTTACCACAGATACTTGGATATGTTTTCTCAATGGAATAGAAATTTTATGGTCTGAATCAATATAGAAAAAAGTTATAGCGAAAATGGTGAGATGACCTGTAAATAAGATACCTTAGAAAGCACCATCAAAAGAATTTATCCTTCCTTGCATTTCGACCTTATTTTCTTCACCTTCCCTCAGAAGTTAGGCTTAGATATCCTTGGATATCTCAGACACCTATAGATATTAAATATTCTCAAGTGTAATTAAAATGAGAGAGCCTAGCCTCTTATTTATACTCTCTAAGTAGTTTCCTTAAAAACATCTTCTAGGTCACTTTGTCCAATTTCCTTATTTTAGGGTTAACACACTTCTAATTTCTCCATTTAATTTATTATTTAAATAATTTATTTTGTATTCACTTTGAATTATAGTACACTCATCACTTCACTTTATTATTTACCTCTTAAAATCCCTTAAACCACTTTGACTACTTTGACCTTTTGGGGCTTCTAGATGACATGTGAGGGTCCTCCAACTTCGTAAGACCATAAATATCAAGCCGTGAGGAGTTATGTGACGTTCCACATACCACCAGAAATGGCATGACATGTAATATTCATATAGAATAGTATTATCTAAAAATATATCATAACTCATACTGTTACCCATCACACAAACTTGGGTCCATTACCCAAACCTAGGGTCTCCAACTTCTCATGGCCATAACACTCTAACCGTGAGGAGTTATGTGACATTATACATACCACCAGAAATGGTATGAAAATAAATATCCTTCTAGAATAGTTTACTTGACAAATTCAATTTCCTCCATCTTATTATTCCACAATTAAGCATGGGTTCTCTTACTCCACAAAGTGTATTCCCATGAGGGATTTCACCATAAGGGGACCACTTTGGAGTTCATCCATATTTACTTCTTATAAACCATGACAAAACAATAATGAGTCATATTTACATCAAAAAATCTTGGGTCCATTACCCAAACCTTTGTGCTACGGGACTTTCTTCAAGGGTTGACATCAATGACAACCAATCTTAGTCAACAATCTCTACCTTTAGCATTGATGGAAACACTCTGATACAATTCTGAAATCATATCACTCATGCTCCCCCTAGAACCATGACTCTGTGCTCTACATTTGATAAATATTCTCCCCCTAGAACCATGCCTCTTTCCTCTGCATATGATAAATCTCTCCCCCTTTGTCATCAATGGAAAAGGTATCTTTCCATCTGGGGCTACTCCCCCTGACTGAACTGGACTCTTATGGTGCTTCTTTGTGTACATATAAGACATATAAGATAAGAATTCAAAAATCATTCAAAAAGAATTCATTTTGGAGTAGAGATAACTCCAAGTCTTTCATGGAGATATTCAAAGGCTTCCCATGGAAGTGGTTTTGTAAAGATCTCTGTCACTTGTTCTTTTGTGCCCAGATACTCAACTCTGATGTTCTTTTCTGTAACCTATTCTCGTATAAAGTGATACTTGATTGGAATGTGCTTTGTCTTGGAGTGCATCACCGGGTTTTTAGATACTGATGGAGCTTGTATTATCAAAATATATTGGAATGGGATCATCATAATCAACCTGTATATCTGTCAAAGTTTGTTTCATCCAAAGAACCTGTGTACAACATGATGTTGTTGCAATATACTCTTCCTCGGTTGTAGATAGATATACTGATGATTGTTTCTTTCTTAACCATGATACTAATACAACTTGCCCAATCTGTGTCTGTGTAGGAAATTAATGATAGATCCTTTCCTTTTGGATACCATAGCCCAAACTCTTATGTTCCTTTGAGATATCTGAAAATCCTCTTCACTGCTAATACATGTGATTCCTTTGGTTCTTCTTAAAATCATGCCACCTGTCCAAATCCTTGCATTACATATGGTCTGGATGTTGTCAGATACAATAGGTTTCCAATCATTGACCTGTATTTCATTTGATCTGTAGACTTCGAATCATCATCTTTGCTCAAATTGCAACTGGTTTGCATGGGAGTGATAACTGGTTTGCAATCTTCCATTACGAACCTCTTTAGCATTTCTCTGATATACTTGGTTTGAGAAATAAAACTTCCTTGGTTTCTTTGACGTATCTGAAGTCCCAAAAAGAAGGATAGTTCTCCAAGTAGCGACATTTCAAATTATTTCTACATATCTTTTGCAAATTTTGGGCTTAACCTGTCATCATCACTACCAAAAATACTATCATCAACATAAACTTCAATTAATAAAATATTACATTTACTTACCTTTATGTAGAGGTTGATGTCTGCACTTCCTTTTCTGAACCTTGCCTATTGCAAATACTTATCTAGTCTGGAATACCATGCTCTAGGATCCTGTTTTAGACCATACAAGGCCTTCTTTAATTTACACACATAATTTGTGTTCTCTGACAACTGAAATCCTTCTAGTTGTTCAATGTGGACTTCTTCTTCAAGTTCCACATTCATAAAAGATGATTTTACATCCATCTGATACACTTTAACATTTTTGGAGCATGCATAGGCTAAAATCAAACAGATTGCTTCCATTCTGGCAACTGGAGCAAATGTCTCTTCAAAGTTGATTCATTCAATCTGAGCATATCCTTTACATACCAATCTATCTTTGTTTCTTGTAACAAGTCCATATTCATTCAATTTACTCCTGAAAACCCATTTTGTGTCGATCACATTCTTATTTTTTGGTCTTGGAACCAATTCCCAAGTGCCATTTTTCTCTATTTGATCCAATTCTTCATCCATGGCCTTATTCCAAAATTCATCCTTGCTGGATTTTTCAAAACAATTTGGTTCAATTGTAGATAAGAGTGCTAGGTGTGTTTGTTCTGGTGAATGGATTTTTCTTCTAGTCTCAACTCATGCATCTTTGTTTCCAATAATATGACCTGAAGGATGATTCTTCTGTACTCGTTTTCTAGGTGTCTTTGGAGATACTTTCTGAACTTTCTCTTTTGTTTTTGTCGGATTCTCTTCATCTTCCTCTTCTACTTCATATTTTTCTTCTTCTTCGAAAAGTTTTTCCATTGATTTGTTTTCTTCTTCCCTTGATTCTGGTTTGTTTGTTTCATCAATTGTTACGTTGATGCTTTCCACAACTTTGTTTAATATTAGATTGTAACACTTGTATGATTTCCTTGTACTTGAGTAACCAACAAGTATTCCTTTGTCCACATGAGAGACAAACTTTCCCATTCTTCCATATTCTCTTTTGATGTAGCATTTTCTTCCAAAAACGCTAAAGCGCTTCACATTTGTTGGTCTTCCTTTCCATAGCTCGTAGGGAGTTTTATCAGTGTTTTTTCTGAGCATTACTCTGTTTTGAATGTGAACTATTGTATGCAGTGCCTGTGTCCAAAATATATCTATCAATTTGGAATCCATTATCATTGTTCGAGTCATTTCCTGTAATGTCCTATTCTTTCTTTCAACAACTGCATTATGTTGAGGTGTCCTAGCAATGGAGAATTGCCTCTTTATTCCATGACTGCTGCAGTAGTCCTTAAATTCATTTGAAGTGAAATCTCATCCATTATCCGATCATAGGCATTTGATTCTTGAATCCATCTCATTTTCAACCATTTCCTTGTAGATATTGAAGTTTCCAAAAGCTTATGATTTGTTCTTGAGAAAGAAAACTGTAGTCATTCTTGTATTATCATCAACTAATAACATAAAGTATCTCTCACCTTTTAAGCCCTTTGTTGTAGTTGGTCCAACTAGATCAGTATGCACAATTTCTAGTGGTCTTGTTGTTGAATATTCATTTGATTTAAACCTCGTCTTTGTTTTCTTTCCTTGTTGACAATGCTTGCATAAAGTGTTGGTTGGTTTCATGATCTGTGGCATTTCTCTTACTGATTATCTTTTGTTGACTTTGACAAGGTTATAAAAATGCATGTGACCCATTCTTCTGTGCCATACCCAACTTTCATCTTCCTTTCCTAGACAACAATTTTCATTTCCAATTTCACTTGCAACATATATGTTGTTTGAAGTTATTGCAGTTGTACCGAGCAATTTCCCTAAAAAATATTTTCTTATCTCATAATTTTGTGAATCGAAAGTAACTTTATGACCTTGGTCACACATTTGACTCACACTTAGAAGATTATGTTTCATATCTTCTGCCAGTAGAACGTTTTTTTCCTTTTCATTCTTGTTCCCAATTCGAACTGTGCCTTCTCCAATGATTTTGGATGAATTCTCATTTCTGAAGGAGACTGGTCCACTTATTTCCTATCGTAATGTAAGAAATTTGTCTTTATCACCTGTCATGTGTTTTGAACACCCACTGTCAACATACCAACCGCGTTTCTTCTGCTTAGCTGTTAGAGAAATTGTGCATTCTTTATTGCTATATTGATCTTTCTTTTTATCCATGTCATTTTCTGAGGTTCTTGTCTGTGACTGTTGTTATTTTGTTGAGGTTATTTAGGAAGGACTATCATTCTGCAATATTTGGCCACATGTCTAAAATTGTTACATTTTTAACATTCCACTTCAGTGCTCAAGGATTCAAACTTGTTGTAAATTCTTCTTTTTGTTTCACTAGGTCGTCTTGAATAACCCCTTTGTGTATGACTCTCAAAGTTGTTATTGTTCCTGTTGTTAGCTCTGCAATTTACAGTTTTATTTCCAAAATTATTACATGCATAACATAAACCAAAAAATATAGTTTGATACCTAGGAGTTGAATATCTTCTGAAAGGAGGTGCTCTTATGGATCCTTTTTCTTCTTGAGGCCTATCTGTCTATTGTTGATTCTTAAATTTGAATATTCTTGGTGGAGGAGTGTACCTGTAATCTTCTTTGTATATCTTCATGTCCCCTGTGATTGTTTCTTCATAGCTTTTTGGATTTGCTTCTTGCTCTTTTGTTTTGGAGCTTCATCCCTTTACTGTCTGATTGTATCCAAATCCAGACTTGTCAACATGAGATTTTTGACTGTTGATAATGTCATCGAAAACTTTTGAGCTATTCTGCATATTTTTCTTTTGAATATCCTTTCTTAATGTGACAATCTCTGCTTCCAAGTTTCTAATAATCTTGTCTTTTTCTTCTAGCTATTCTTTGAGTGCTTCTTCAATTATTTTATCTTATTCTATTTGGACATTCAATTTTGTGATCATTTGTTCTAGTTCTCGAGTGTCCTTTTTCTTGTCTAGTTTTGCTTGTAGTTTCTTGTTTTTCTTATTTTCTCTTATGATAACTTCTATGGCACACATTAATTCTTATCGATAGTCAACTTTTTCCTCTTCAACTTCTTCTTCGACTTATTCACATTCTTCTTTGGCTTCTTCATATTATTCTTCAGAGTCTTCTTTGTCAAAGTCTTTTACTACCATGAAGAGAACTCTTCCCGTCTCATTGTCACTGACTTCATCTTCGTCTGATGATGAGATGTCTTCTTTGGTGTATAATATTTTCTCGAAAAATTTCTTTGTATTTATTTTTCCTTTAAATGTGTGTTTTCCTTTTGAGTAACCTTCATCATTTCTATTTTTCTTATGAGGACATATGTTAGCAAAATGACCAATACCATCACAATTAAAACAAATTAAAGGTAGGTTACCTCTATACCTACCGTTGGTTCCCTTGTTCAGTATTTTGACGAATTTGGTCACTTCTTCATCATCTTCCAATACATCGTCGTTGTTGCTATATTCTTCTTGTTCCTTTTTCATTTTCTTTGATCTTTTGGATTCTTTGAAGGCTGCTTCTTTTACATCTAGATTTTCGAATTTGGTTCTCATCTCATATGCTGTGAATATTCCATGCAGTTCGTTCATGCTATTCAGTTTAGATCTGATCTTTCTTATAGTGTTGATATCTTAGGGTTGAATCTCATAGGAATATATCTTATTACCTTTTGAACAATTATAGATTCTTCAATTTCTTCTCCCAATCTTATGATTGCATTCACTGTTTCATCGAGTTGTAAGAAGTAGGTTGCGATATCTTCATCTTCCTTCATTTTTAGTTGTTTGAATTGACCTTTGTAAGTTTGAAGCTTTGCTTCTTTGACTTTTGAATCTCCTTCATAAATATTTTGTAGCTTGTCCCAAATCTCTTTAGCAGATTTACAATGTGCAAATTTGGTGAATATTGTATCACTGAGACCATTCAAAAGTGCATTTTTGGCTTTGGAATTATTCTCACCGAGTTTTACTTCTTTTTTATTTGTTGGTGGAACTGTTGGTGCTATGTATCCATCTACAATTGATTGCCAAACTTGAAATCCCTATGCCTATATATATGTCTTCATCCTTATGCTCCAAAAATCATACTTTTGTCCATCAAAATGTGGTATTCCATTTTTATACGAGTTGGTAATGTTAATATTATGGTAGCTTCGAGAGGTATGAACCTCTATTGTGACCTATGAAGAGACTAGAATCCTCTGAAAGGAAGCAAAGAAATGAAGGAATCCCTAGACAGGTTGTCGATTGCATAAATATATTTAATATGAATTTATTAATACCCAGAATGAGAAGTCATCCCTAGTTAAAATGCCTAGACTATTATAAATACAAGGTGCCAGTTCTCATTATTCACATCTCAGCAGTTGCAGAGTGAATTGGATATGTGCAGGTGTAGTTGCAACTTGTTCACAAGTTTCTAGGAAAGTGTACGCTAGCCTCTGGGTGGGATTATCTGATCAGCTTGGTTTCTATTCTTGCTTGGTGCATTAGCCTCTCTTGGCTATTAGATTTCTACCAGGATTCTCTTCTCTGTCAAGGTCAAGGGGCTCAGAGGGTGGCTTCGGCCTATGGTTGGGTGACGAGGGTATCATCAATGGTAAAACGAGCACAATATTCTCTATTCTAATAAGTTATCGGCCCACACCCCCTTCAGTCAGCCTAAAATGCTGGAAGGAAGCATAGCCACTAGATATTGAGCTCATTGAGGAACTGTTGCTAGGGTTACTAGTAGGAGAAGCTTACAAAAAACACTACAGCTAAGGTTACTAGCAGAAGCAGTTGCAGAAACCCTAAATATCTGATCTGACACCTTGTGATGGAGCATCTCGCCCAAAAAGAAGATATTCAAATGCGCCCTAACTCATCACACCTCTTGGATCTCTCAGAAAACAAAAATGATGAAGTTGAAGTTTTGGATCAAAGCATGACCAGTTACTAGTCAACCAAAGACATGCATGAAATAATCAGTCTTTCACATTACTCAACACTTACCGGGACGACTGAAGATGATATGTGGACAATCGATAGTGGAGCTTCCAAGCACATGACAAGAGATCAAGCCAAACTCTTAAATATAAATGAGAGAAAGACATCGTACAAAGTGGAGCTTGGAGACAAAAGCAATTACCCCGTCGAAGGATTTGGACAAGCCTCCATTAAATTGGAATCAGGTATTCATGTTCACTTAAGAAATGTTTTATATCTACCTAGTTTAGAAAAGAATCTTGTATCGATGTCATGTTTATAAGACAAAGGAAACATAATAGCCTTCATGGATGGAAAGGTGTTATCATGGCATAAGAACTCCAACATAGAGGATGTTATGGTTATTGGAAGTCGTGAAGGAAATATGTATAGACTACTAGAACAAAATGAAGAAGATCTAGTACATGATGAAGTCAACCCTAATGAGATTTGGCATAGAAGGTTCACTCATATCAATTACAAAACATTACCTTTCCTAAGAAAAATGGTTGAAGGAATACCACAATTGAAATCTACACATGAAGGAATCTACAAAGGATGTGCCCTTGGGAAGAATATCAAGAAACCATTCCCAAGTAGCAACAACAAATCTAAGGACACCCTAGATCTAATACACTCAGATGTTTGCGGTCCAATGCCAGTCATATCTCTAGGAGGATCTCTTTACTACGTAATCTTCATAGATGACTATTCAATAAATACATCGTTGTACCTACTGAAATCAAAAGATGAAGTATTCAACAAGTTGCAAGAATTCAAGGTAGAAATAGAAAACCTTACGAACAAGAAGATCAAGACATTAAGCACAGATAATGGAGGAGAATACACCTCGAAGGAGTTTTTTGCATTATGCAAATCGACAAGGATTAGGAGGGAGTTGATTGTTCCTCATAATCCTCAACAAAATGGTGTAGTGGAAAGAAAGAACAGATCTATCAAAGAAACAGTAAAATCCTTATTGAATGATCAAGGTCTATCCATGTTCCTATGGGGAGAAGAAGCAATGATGGAAATATATGTACATAATAGAATCCCTCATCGTATATTGAAGGACATGACACCAAAAGAAGCATTCTCAGGTAAGAAACCTAACGTAGAAAACTTAAGAATATTTGGATGTCCAGTTTACTCTCATATTCCCAAAGATAAAAGGAATAAACTAGAACCCTCAGGAAAGAAGCGGGTATTCGTGGGATATAGTGATTCATACAAAGCCTATAGAATATATATTCCTGAACAACACAAGATAGAAGTAAGCAGAGATGTAACATTCAATGAAAGGATGGCCTTGAGTAAATCCATCAAAGAAATTATAGAAGAAGAAGAACTTGAAGAACCAAATGAAGAAAACACAGAAAATGAAAATAACGAAAAAGATCAACCCGATCATCCTATGGAGCCATGTGAGAACATTGATTTAGATATTATACCAAAAACCAAGAAATGACCAGCTTGGCTTGAAGCTACTTTACAAGATGCAGAAAGAATCAAGGTTCCAGAAGGAATATCCAGGAAGAGTAAAAGACCGAAAAGATTCTCAAGTTATGCAATATACATGACGAAGATTCTAGATGAAGAACCTACTACATTCGAAGAAGCGGTCCAAAAGGGACAATGGAAAGAAGCTATGATGAAAGAACATCAATCTATTATGAAAAATGAAGTATGGGAAATTGTACCCAAACCTAAAGAAAAATTAGTGCTAACATCAAAATGGGTATACAAGATCAAACATGCAGCAGACGGAAGTGTGGATAAATACAAGGCAAGATTCATGGCCAGAGGGTTCTCCGAGAAGGAGGGAGAAGACTATGATGAAACATTTGCTCTGGTGGCAAGGTATACCTCCATCAGAGATATCATATCCCTTTCCACTTCCATGGGATGGAATCTACACCAGATGGATGTAAAGACAACCTTCCTCAATGAGGCTATTGAAGAAGAAGTGTATATCGAAAAACCTCAAGGATTTGAGGTACATTCCAAAGACACTCATGTTTGCAGATTGAAGAAATCTCTATATGGACTCAAGAAAGATCCAAGGTCTTGGTATGCCAAAATGGACATCTATCTAACAAGACTTGGTTTCTCCAAGAGTCATGCAGATCCAAACCTTTATTACAAAGTCGTGGATAATGCACCTGTGATTATACTATTATATGTTAATGATCTATTCATAACAGGTGAAGAATCTCTAATTATCTAGTGCAAAAAGGAATTAGCCTCTGAATTTGATATGAAAGATCTAGGTCTCATGCATTACTACTTGGGACTAGAAATATGACAGAAGCATGGTGAAGTATCCCTTGGACAAGGAAAGTATGCTATAAATATCCTTCATAAATTTGGAATGATCGATTGTAAGTCCATGGACACTCCTATGAATGCAGATATAAGAAAAGTGAAAGTCCCAGATTTTGATCCAGTAGATCCATCTCTATATTGACAGCTAATTGGATCATTGATGTATTTGGTAAATACTCGACCAGATATTTGTGTTAGAAAAACAGGACCACAGAGCAATAAAATAAAACAAATGTAGAAACAAAAACACAAAAGATACACAATACAAGAGAGACACAGATTTACGTGGTTCACCCAGTGTGGGCTACATCCACCTGAGAAATTGCCAGGTCCTTCCTTTATTATTATCCAGCAAATGAAAGGATACAACCTATAGAAAAACCCGTTGTAACTTCATCTTCTTTCTTTCACAGTCTCCTCTCTCGGAATACAATACTTGCCATAATGCATAGCCGTAATACATTTCTCTAATAATAGAGGGTTGCCTTCTAGGGAAAAAAACCCCAACATAATTTCTACCATTAGATCTGGGACCTTATAATGAACGGTCTAGATTTACAATGAAATTACAATATACTTTTACAAGGTAATTTTTCCTTCGGGGGACGCTGCCCCCAAACCCCCGCTAGGGGCCCGCTTGCCCCTAGACCCCCCAGTTGGGGGGATAGCCCCCTCGGACCCCGTAGAGGGGGTACTCCCCCTCTTCACTCCCCCGTGTGGAAGAGTGTACATACTTTTGCGGTGTAAATACTTCATGGGGTATAAACATGGCTGAAAGTAAAAGACCTTTAAATCAGGAAGATAATCAGGCACCACAACCAACAATCTCCCACTTGGAGACTGATCTCAACAAATCCATTGTTGTTGTATATGTTGGACTCTAAACCTTCTTGGACCTGGAAAATTCCTCATCTTCATCTTCATTCTTGAATACCAACTGAAACTGAGAAGGAACTCAGTTTCTCTCTAGTTACTCCCTTTGTTAACATATCTGCAGGATTATGGCTAGTGTGTATATTTTCCAACTTCAAATGTCCATCTTCCAAGGTGGATCGTATGAAGTGTTACCTCAAATATATATGCTTAGTCTTCGAATGGAAGGCTGAGTTATTTGCAAGATGAATTGCACTCTCACTGTCATAGTACAACCTGTTATTCTCCTGCTTCTTTCCCAATTCCTCCATAAACCTTTGTAACCAAATCATGTCTTTACTAGCCTCTATAGCAGCAACTTACTCTGCCTCTATTGTTGAAAGTGCAACAACCTTTTGCAGTTTTGAAATCCAACTTACTGTTGTTCCACCTATAGTAAAAAAATACCATGTGGTGCTCCTCCTGCTATCTTTATCACCTGCCATATCTAAATCAACATATCCTTATAGAAAAGTGTCTGAACCTCCAAAAAGTAATGCGTGAGTATTAGTACCTCTCAAATACCTGAGAATCCACTTTACTGCCTCCCAATGTTCTTTACCTGGATTGTTCATATACCTTCTCACAACTCCCACTGCATGTGAAATATCTGGTCTTGTGCAAACCATTGCATACATCAAGCTGCCAACTCTTGATGAATAAGGGACCCTGGACATGTATTATATCTCCTCCTATGTCTTGGGAAACATTTTCTTATTTAATTTGAAATGGATGGCCAATGGTGTACTAACTGGTTTTTCGTTCTGCATTCTAAACCTCTCCAACGCCTTCTCTGTGTACTCACCCTGAGACAATGTCAATTTGCGATTTTTTCTTTCTCTTTTTATTCTCATACCAAGGATTTTCTTTGTAGCACCCAAATCCTTCATTGCAAATGAATTGGCTAATTTCTTCTTGAGCATATTTATATCCTGCATATTAGACCCTGCAACAAGCATGGAATCTACATACAATAGCAAGATAATATAGCTTCCATTTTCTAGCCTTTTAAAATAAACACAGTGATCGGAATGACATCTACTATAACCATGTTCTGTCATAAACCTATCAAAATTCAAATACCATTGCCTTGGAGCTTGCTTTAGGCCATACAAGATCTTCTTCAACATGCATAACAAATTCTCCTTACCTTTGACCTCATACCCCTGTGACTACTGCATATAAATCTCTTCCTCCAAATCCCCATGGAGAAAAGTTGTTTTTACATCTAACTGTTCAAGATGCAAATCTTCTACTACCACAAGACTTAAAATAGTCCTTGTTAGAAAAATAGGACCGCGGAGCAATAAAATAAAACAAATGTGGAAACAAAACATAGAAGATACACAATACAAGAGAGACAAAGATTTTTGTGGTTCACCCAGTGTGGGCTACGTCCACCATATAAATTTCCAGGTCCTTCCTTTATTATTATCCATCAAATGAAGGGATACAACCTATAGCAAAACCCATTGTAACTTCATTTTCTTTCTCTCACAGTCTCCTCTCTCAGAATACAATATTCACCATCAATCAATGACGTAATACATTTCCCTCATAAAAGAGGGTTTCCTTCTAGGGAAAAAAAACCTAACATAATCTCTACCGTTAGATCTGCGACCTTATAATGAATGGTCCAGATTTACAATGAAATTACAATATACATTTACAAGGAAAATTTTCCTTCGGGGGCTTCGCCCTCAAACCCCCCATCCAGAGGGATAGCCCCCCCGGACCCTATAGAGGGGGTATGCCCCCTCTGTACTCCCCCATGTGGAAGAGTGTACATACTTCTGGGGTGTAAATACTTCATGGGGTATAAACAAGCCTGAAAGTAAAAGACCTCTGAATAAGGAAGATAATCAGCCTCCACAACCAACAATCTTCCACTTGGAGACTGATCTCAACAACTCCATCGCTACTGTATATGTTGGACTCTGAACCTTCTTGGACCTGGAAAATTTCTCATATTCATTCTTGAAGACCAACTGAAACTGAGTAGGAACTCAGTTTCTCCTTGGTTACTCCCTTTGTTAACATGTCTGCGGGATTCTGGCTAGTGTGTATCTTTTCCAACTTCAAATGTCCATCTTCCAAGGTGGATCGTATGAAGTGGTACCTCAACTGTATATTCTTAGTCTTCAAATGGAAGTTTGAGTTCTTTGCAATGTGAATGGCACTCTGACTGTCACAGTACAACCTATTGTTCTCTTGCTTCTTTCCCAATTCCTCCATAAACCTTTGTAACCAAATCATCTCTTTACTAGCCTCTGTAGCAGCAACATACTCTGCCTCTGTTGTTGAAAGTGCAACAACCTTTTGCAGTTTTGAAATACAAATTACTGTTGTTCCACCTATAGTAAAAACATACCCTGTGGTGCTCCTCCTGCTGTCTTTATCACCTGCCATATCTGAATCAAAATATCCCTGTAGAAAAGTGTTTGAACCTCCAAAACATAATGCATGAGTAGTAGTACCTCTCAAATACCTAAGAATCCATTTTACTGCCTCCCAATGTTCTTTACCTGGATTGTTCATATACCTTCTCACAACTCCCACTGCATGTGCAATATCTGGTCTTGTGCAAACCATTGCATACATCAAGCTGCCAATTGTTGGTGAATAAGGGACCCTGGACATGTATTCTATCTCCTCCTATGTCTTGGGACACATTTCCTTAGTTAATTTGAAATGGTTGGCCAAAGGTGTACTAACTAGTTTTGCATTCTGCATTCTAAACCTCTCCAACACCTTCTCTATGTACTCACC
>ML780230.1:609717-666195 GCA_009831015.1 Picea engelmannii
TGTTCTATTTTCTTTATCAATATGGACAAATGATTCACAACCGAAAGTTTTCAAAAAAGAATAGTTTACCTTTTTTCCTGTCCATTCCTCCTCTGGAATTCTACCATCCAAAGAGATTGAAGGTCCTCTGTTTATTAAGTAAAAAGCAGTATCTACAACATCTTCCCAGAACTGTAAGGGAAAACCGGCATGCAATCTCATACTCCTTGCATGCTCCATGATTGTCCTGTTCATCCTTTCTGACACACCATTTTCTTGTGGTGTTCTTGGAACTGTCTTCTCTCTACGAATCCCATGGTATGAACAGTAATCATCAAACTCCTTGCTGCAATACTCACCTCCATTATCTGATCTGAGACACTTCAACTTTTTTCCTGTCTCATTCTCAACCAAAGCTTTCCATTTCTTAAAAGTATCAAAAACATGAGATTTTTGTCGAATGCAATAAACCCAAGTTTTTCTAGTTGCATCATCAATAAAAGTAACATAATAATTAGAGCCACCGAGAGATCATACCTAATCTAGTCCCCATACATCTGTATGCACAAGCTCTAACCTTTCATTCTTCTTTTATTTTCCAACTATCGAAAATCTGACTCTCTTTTGTTTTCCATAAACACAATGCTCACAGAAGTCCAAATCAATCTGTTTAAGATCTGGAAGCAAATTTCTTTTGTGAAGTATCTACATACCCTTCTCACTCATATGTCTAAGCCTATGATGCCATAGTGTTGTATCCACTCCTGTAGAAGCTAAATAGATAGAAGAGTCAGTATTACCAGTACATAAATACAATGTACCTACCTTCTCTCCTTTCACTATCACCAATGATCCTTTGATGACCTTCCACGTCTTGTCTGTAAATATGGATATACAACCTTCACTTGCAAACTGCCCTGTTGAAAATAGATTTTTCCTTAAATCTAGAACATGTCTTACCTCTTTCAACAACCATTGGTTTCCATTTTGTTGCTTTATTTTTACCTTTCCCATTCCAACAATTTTGCATGGTGCATCATCACCCAAATGAACCTGTCCAAAATGACCTTGAACATAATCTAGAAAATGTTTCCTATGGGGTGTGGCATGAAATGAAGCTCCTGAATCTACTACCCAAGACTGAGAAATATTATCTACAGAAAAAATCAAAGCATCTTGTAACACATCACCTATTACATTTGCTTCCTGATTTCTCTCTTCCTGTCCATCTCTTTGTTTCTTTGGAGATCTGCAATCTTTCTTCAGATGTCCTTTCTTCCCACAATTCCATCACTCTATCTTTCCAAGTCTGGATTTGGATCTGTCCTTCCTAGAATTTTTGTGGTTCCCTGAGCCCTTTCCTCTATCCTTTTGTCTTCACCTGTTCTCCAAGTTCAACGCATTACCTGATGTCTCACCTATGCTTTTCCGTCGCATTTCCTCACTAAGGATAACACCAACAACATCATCAAATTTTAAATTATTTGAACCAGAGACAGAGTTACTTACAACCATGACCAAGCTGTTCCAGCTTTCTGGCAATGAGCACAAGATTAGAAGAGCCCTGACCTCATCATCAAAGTCCACTTTTACAGAACTTAGTTGATTAGTAACCGTATTAAATTCATTTAAATGATCTGCAATAGACCCAGCTTCTAACATATTCATATTAAATAATCTCTTCATTAGAAATACCGTATTGGACGTCGAGGGTTTTTCATACAATTTGGCCAATGCGTCCATCAAACCCTTCGTTGTCTTTTCTTTGGAAATATTGAAAGCCACCGACACTGTCAGGCTCAGCCATATCGTTCTTAGGGCCTTTCTGTCAAGAATCTCTCATTCGTCGTCCTTCATGTCCATCGTCTTCTTTTCTACTCCACACAATGGTAGGAATAGATCCTTCTGATATAAATAATATTCCATCTGCATCTTCCATAATTGGTAGTTTTGGCCGTTAAATTTCTCGACCCTAAGCTTTTCATCTTCCGACATTTCTCCCACTTGAACCAGGAACCCTTTTTTCCTATGAGTTACCTTTTGCTCTGATACTAGTTGTTATAAAAACAGGACCGCGGAGCAATAAAATAAAACAAATGTGGAAACAAAACACAGAAGATACATAATACAAGAGACACACAGATTTATGTGGTTCACCCAGTGTGGGCTATGTCCACCACAGAAATTACCAGGTCCTTCCTTTATTATTATCCAGCAAATGAAGGGATACAACCTACAGCAAAACTCGTCGTAACTTCCTCTTCTTTCACTCACATTCTCCTCTCTCATAATACAATATTATCCATCAATCATAGTCGCAATACATTTCCCTCATAAAAGAGGGTTGCCTTCTAGGGAAAAAAACCCTAACATAATCTCTACCATTAGATCTGCGACCTTATAATGAACGGTCCAGATTTACAATGAAATTACAATATACATTTACAAGGCAATTTTTCATTCGGGGGCTTCACCCCCGAACCCCCACTGGGGGCCTGCTTTCCCCCAGACCCCCCAGCCCGGGGGATAGCCCCCCCGGACCCGCAGAAGGGGTACCCCCCCTCTACACTCCCCTGCGTGGAAGAGTGTACATACTTCTAGGGTGTAAATACTTCATGGGGTATAAACACAGCTGAAAGTAAAAGACCTCTGAATTAGGAAGATAATCAGGCTCCACAACCAACAATTCTAATTGAAATCATTTTAACAACAGGAGAAAATATTTCATCAAAATCTATACCTTTCTTTGTGTAAACCCCTTTACAACAAATCTATCCTTGTATCACTTTTCTCCTCCATCTTCTTCCTTCAAATTGTAAACCCATTTATTCTGGAATGCTCTTTTTCCCGCAGGAAACTAAACCAAGTCCCAAGTCTGGTTATTTGCTAAGGAATCCATTTCCTCTTTCATGCCTTGCTCCCACTTCTTTTTGGTGTCTACCTGCATTGCCTCTTCATAACATTTTGGTTCACCAGAATCAGTCAACAATAAATAATACAATGAAGGAGATTATCGTTCAAGGGGTATACTTAACCTGGTAGATCTTCTAACAACACCTACAGGTGTTTGAGGTACCTGTTTCTCCTGTTGTTGTACATTTTTATTTTTAAGTTCCTTTGGAGTTTCTTTTTTAGTGATCTCATCAAGCACTGTGTATTCTTGTTTTTGTTCTCCCTGTTTCTTTCCCTGCAACTGATCTTTGTACATGACATTCTCATTGAATATGACATCTCTACTCCTAATGATTTTTTTATTTTCATAATCCCATAATTGATAACCAAAATCATTAACACCGTATCCAATATAGGTACACTTCTTGGATTTAGACTCAAGCTTTGTTCTATTTTCTTTATCAATATGGACAAATGCTTCACAACTTAAAGTTTTCAAAAAAGAATAGTTTACCTTTTTTTCTATCCATTCCTCTTTTGGAATTCTACCATCCAAAGAGCTTGAAGGTCCTTTGTTTATTAAGTAAACAACAGTATCTACATCATCTACCCAAAACTGTAAGGGAAAACCAACATGAAATCTCATACTCCTTGCACGCTCCATGATTGTTCTGTTCATCCTTTATGACACACCATTTGATTGTGGTGTTCTTGGAACTATTTTCTCTCTACAGGTCCCATGGTATGAACAGTAATCATCAAACTCCTTTCTGCAATATTCACCTCCATTATCTGATCTGAGACACTTCAACTTTTTTCCTGTCTCATTCTCAACCAAATCTTTCCATTTCTTAAAAGTATCAAAAACATCATATTTTTTTCAAATGCAATAAACCCAAGTTTTTCTAGTTGCATCATCAATAAAAGTAACATAATAAAGAGATCCACCAAGAGATGATACCTTATCTGGTCCCCATACATATGTATGCACAAGCTCTAACCTTTCACTCTTCTTTTCTTTTCCGACTCTGAGAAATCTGACTCTCTTATGTTTTCTATAAACACAATGCTCACAGAAGTCCAAATCAATTTGTTTAAGATCTGGAAACAAATTTCTTTTGTGAAGTATATGCATCCCCTTCTCACCCATGTGTCCAAGCCTATAATTCCATAGTTTTGTATCCATTCCTGTAGAAGCTAAAGAGATAGAAGAGTCAGTGTTACCAGTACATAAATACAATGTACCTACCTTCTCTCATTTCCCTATCACCAATGATCATTCGATGACCTTCCATGTATTATCTGTAAATATGGATATACAACCTTCACTTGCCAACTGCCATGTTGAAATTAAATTTTTCCTTAAATCTAAAACATGTCTTACCTCTTTCAATAGCCATTGGTTTCCATTGCATTGCTTTATTTTTACCTTTCTCATTCCAACAATTTTGCATGGTGCATCGTCACCCAAATCAACCTATCCAAAATCACCTTGAACATAATCTAGAAAATGTTTCCTATGGGGTGTGGCATGAAATGAAGCCCCTGAATCTACTACCCAAGACTCATAAATATTATCTATAGAAAGAATCAAAGCATCTTGTAACACATCACCTGTTACATTTGCTTCTTGATTTCTCTCATGATGTCCATCTCTTTGTTTCTTTGGAGCTCTGCAGTCTTTCTTCAAATGTCCTTTCTTCCCACAATTCCAACACTCTATATTTACAAGTCTAGATTTGGATCTGCCCTTCCTAGAATTCCCACGGTTCTTGAAACCCTTTCCTCTATCCTTTTGTCTTCCCCTATTCTCCATGTTCAATGCATTTCCTGATGTCTCACCTATGCTTTTCCGTTGCATTTCCTCACTAAGGATAACACCAACAACATCATCAAATTTTAAAGTATTTGAACCAGAGACAGAGTTACTTACAACGATGACCAAGCTGTTCCATCTTTCTAGCAATGAGCACAAGATTAGAAGATCCCTGACCTCATCATCAAAGTCCACTTTTACAGAACTTAGTTGATTAGTAACCGTATTAAAATCATTTAAATGGTCTGCAACAGACCCACCTTCCGACATCTTAATATTAAATAATATCTTCATTAGAAATACCTTATTGGACGCCGAGGGTTTTTCATACAATTTAGCCAATGCATCCATCAAACCCTTCGTTGACTTTTCTTTCAAAATAATGAAAGCCATTGACACTGTCAGACTCAGCTGTATCGTTCCTAGAGCCTTTATGTCAAAAATCTCCCATTCTTCGTCCTTCGTAGCCGTTGGCTTCTTTGTTATTCTACCCAATGGTAGGAATAGATCCTTCTGATATAAATAGTCTTCCATCTACATCTTCCATAACTGGTAGTTTTGGCTGTTAAATTTCTCGACCCTAAACTTTCCATCTTCCGACATTGCTCCCACTCGAACCAAGAACCCTCTTTTCCTGCTAGTTACCTTTCGCTCTAATACCAGTTGTTAGAAAAACAGGACCGCGAAGAAATAAAATAAAACAAATGTGGAAACAAAAAAACAGAAGATACACAATACAAGAGAGACACAGATTTATGTGGTTCACCCAGTGTGGGCTACGTCCACCAAAGAAATTGCCAAGTCCTTCCTTTATTATTATCCAGCAAATGAAGGGATACAACCTATAGAAAAACCCGTTGTAACTTCCTCTTCTTTCTCTCACAGTATCCTCTCTCAGAATACAATACTCACCATAATGCATAACCATAATACATTTCCCTCATAACAGAGGGTTGCCTTCAAGGGAAAAAAAACCTAACATAATTTCTACCGTTAGATTTGCGACCTTATAATGAATGGTCTAGATTTACAATGAAATTACAATATACTTTTACAAGGCAATTTTTCCTTTGGGAGCTTCACCCCCAAACCCCATACCCCCTAGCCAGGGGGATAGCCCCCTCGGACCCCATAGAGGGGGTACCCCCCCTCTGCACTCCCTCGCGTGGAAGAGTGTACATACTTCTGGGGTGTAAATACTTCATGGGGTATAAACATGGCTGAAAGTAAAATACCTTTAAATCAGGAAGATAATCAGGCTTCACAACCAACAATTTTCTTTGATGTAAATACATTAAGTCAGTTCCAGGTGGAACCTAGACAAGAGAATTGGATAGATGCAAAGAATGTTCTAATATATATTCATGGGACAATAAACTATGGATTGATATATACCGCATCCAGTGATATCCAACTTCATGGATTCATAGACTCTGATTGGATAGGAAGTGCAGAAGATAGAAAGAGTACTTCGGGTATGTGTTTCAGCTTGGGCTCCACTATGATATCTTGGGGCAACAAGAAACATAAGTCTATCGCACTCAGTACAGCACAAGCAGAGTATATGGCAGTTTGTGAAGCATGCATAGAAGCAGTATGGCTAAGGAAGTTAATCTTTGATTTATTTGATCAGACTCCAAAATCGACCATAATATATTGTGATAATCAGAGTTGTATAAGATTATTAGAACATCTAGTGTTTCATGAAAGGTCGAAGCACATTGAGATCAAATACTAATTTATTCGAGATAAAGTCCAGGAAGGAGAGGTAAAGATCGAGTATATCCCCACTGATGAACAAACAACAGACATCCTGAAAAAACCTCTATCCAGAATAAGGTTTGCATATTTTTGAGAGAAGATGGGGATCATGGAAATAAATCCCTTAGATGAAAGGGAAGATTCTCCAATATAGAAGAAGGTATGGAAAAATATTCTTGAAAGAATTTATTTTTGTGATTTAAATGACTCTCCATATTAGGAGGGAGCACTGAAAATATTATTTATCTTTGTAATTAAAAAAATAGTCCAGATTGGACAGATTCCTTCATGTTCAGAAAGTGGATTGAGATTTCGGACGGACAATGACATCCCATTGTGGTTAACATGGGAAGTAGTCTGATTGTTGATGTATCATAGATAGTGACTTCCCATTGTGGTTAACATGGGGAGTGGTCTAGGAAAGTCTCTCTTCTTGAGGGTTACTCAAGAAGACTGGCCCGCCTCGCCGGACAACAATTTCTCATTGTGGTTAACATGAGGAGTGGTCCATTTTGGAGGTTGATATAGGATAGTATTTTCCTCTTGTGGTTAATGAAGGAAATGGTCCAAATAGTCATTCCTTAGGGTTATACATTCTCTCCAGGGTGCACTTTGATTAGTGTAGGAGGAATGGCCCAGGGTGGGGAATGGTCCAGGCTCAACAATCAGGGACAGACATTCCTTAGGGTTATACATTCTCTCCATGGTGCACTTTGATTAGTGTAGGAGGAATGGCCCAGGGTGGGGAATGGTCCAGAACAATCATTCCTTGGGGTTTATACATTCTCTCCAGGGTGCACTTTGATTAGTGTAGGAGAAATGGCCCAGGGTGGGGAATGGTACAAACATTCCTTAGGGTTTATGCATTTTGTCCAAGGTGCACTTTGATTAGTGTAGGAAGAATAGCCCAGGGTGAGGAATGGTCCAAGCTCAGAAATTAGAAACAATCCTTCTTCCTTGGTTGAGAAGAATAGGGTAGATAGCCCATTGCTAATATTCTATACTGAGGGTAGATATTCTTTCATATCTCACAGACGTGAGTGAAAGATTGGCCCAGATGATTTAGTTTATATCATAACATTGTTTCTATGTAGGTTGTTATCATATGTTTTTTATGAAGACTATATGAGAGTAGATTTAAACTATTGTGGTGGATATGTTCCACTATTTCTGAGGCAGATATTCTTTCAGAACTCAGAGATGTGAGTGAAAGATTGGCCCATAGACTGCTTGTCTCCAGATAGTAGAGATATACTACTTTGGTGGATTTGTTCCATTGTTTGTGACTATGTGTCACAGTTTGATTAGTTGCATACTACCTTGAATAGAGATAGGTGTGTTCTATCAATTAATATTGTATCAGTTGTCATAGGAGATTATCCAGTTGGATAATAATGACGGTGCTCGTGTTGCAACTAGTTGAATGGTCTATTGTTCTCAAGACCATACCTCCCTAGCTAGGAGGGAGTGTTAATATTATGGTAGCTTCATGAGGTATGAACCTCTTTTGTGACCTATGACAAGACTAGAATCCTCCAAAAGGAAGAAAATAAATGAAGGAAACCCTAGACACGTTGTCGGTTGCAAAAATATATTTAATATGGAATTATTAATACCTAGAAGGAGAAGTCGACCCCAGTTAATCTTCCTATACTACTATAAATACAGGGAACCAGTTCTCATTATTCACATCTCAGTAGTTGCAGAGTGAACTGGATCTGTGCTGGTGCAGTTGCAGCTTGTACCCAAGTTTTTGGGAAAGTGTGTGCTAGCCTCTAGGTGGGATTATCTGATCAACTTGGTTTCTATTCTTGCTTGGTGCATTAGCATCTCTTGGCTATTGGATTGCTACCAGGATTCTCTTCTCTGTCAAGGTCAAGGTGCTCGGAGGGTGGCTTGAGCCTGTGGTTGGGTGACGAGGGTATCGTCAATGGTAAACCGAGCACAATATTCTATATTCTAGCAGGTACTCTCTATGATCTACCTTTCATTGGTTAAACTGATTTCTGAAGAAACCTTCTCTTATACCAATTGTTGGATTACTGAGAGGGGGGTTGAATCAATAATAGTGTAATTATAATCCTTTTTCTTCGAATGTTATATCAATGTAGAATTATTATCCAATAATAAGCAATAAGAAATAAACAATTACACACATAGACAGTACACCAGTGTTTTACGTGGAAACCCAAATCGGGAGAAAACCACAAAATTCTTTTTCTTATATGTCTTGAAGAATTGCATTCATTGGAAGCACCAAATTCCTTTGTTTTCGAGATGCAACTAGAAGGAGGCTTGAACCCCCTAGTTTCTCAGGCTACAACCTGAGGGAAGCTACAACCCCCTATGTTCTCTAGCTACAACCGGAAGGTGGCTACAACCCCATATGTTTTTCGGCTACAACCGGAACGTGGCTACAATCACCTGTCCTTTCCCCGTCCAATTGTCCTAAAGTAGAAGTAGAATGATGGAACCACTGTCACACTATCACTGTGAGATATATTGTTGTAAACCTGTACCAATAAATATGAACCATGCATCAACCATTCATCAGCCTGTACCTCAACCTGTACTATAAACAAGTGCATCAACCATGTACCAACCTGTAATCAACCTGTACCATACAAAAGTGCATCTAACCATGTACCAAGTATGTACCAATCATGTGTCAACTACTCATAAACTATGACTCATCAACATGTACCAACATCATCAACTATACACCTCATGTATGTGCCAACTCATCAACCATTTGTCTCAACCATGTACTCAACATGTACCTCAACCAAAATCCCTCATCAATTTCATCATACAAATATAATTTTTAGCTCTGTAATAGACCTGTTGTATATGTTCACATTCCTACAAACCTTCCTTGACTTTAACAACAATAGACTAGCATATTCATCAAACTTTTCTTTAGTCTCACATGCCTACTTTTGTATTAGTCAACAACCCTAACTTGAAGTAATCATAGCTTTGTACCTGTAATGTATAAAGATCCAAAACTGATGCACAATGTTCTAGAGTGTGTTTTATGAAATTATTCCCAGTGTCACTACTTGGAACCTCTCAAAAAAAGAATTATAGAAAAAATGGCATACCTTACTAAATTTTTTCTTATTCTAGAGAGAGACCTTGTAGAGCATGCCTCGTACGGAATATTTGTTGAATTGATATGAAATTGTTACACAACATACTAAAGTTTGTACCCTAACAAAATCATTTGGTTTCACTGAATTTGGATCCGTTATGAAGAATTTATGACGTTTTTACTCGAAACACTTGTTTTTGACTAGTTTCAGGACTAGCCACAAACCCTATTTTCCACGGAGTGTAACTCCAAAAAAACAACGACCCACAATATGAATTTTTTACCACAGATATGTGGATATGTGTTCTTAATGGCATAGAAATTTCACAGTCTGAATCATTATAGAAAAAGATTTATAGAAAAAATGGTGAGATGACCTGTAAATAACATACCTTAGAAAGAATCATCAAAAGAATTTATCCTTCCTTACATTTTGGCCTTATTTTATTCACCTTCCCTCATAATTTCGGCTTAGATATCCTTGGTTACCTCAAACACCTATAGATATTCAATATGCTCAAGTGTAATTAAAATGAGAGAGCCTAGCCTCTTATTTGTACTCTCCAAGTAGCTTCCTTAAAAACATCTTCTAGGTCACTTTGCCCACTTTCCTTATTTTAGGGTTAACCCACTTCTAATTTCTCCATTAAATTTATTATTTAAATAATTTATTTTGTATTCACTCTGAATTATAGTACACTCATCACTTCACTTTATTACTTACCTTTTAAAATCCCTTAAACCACTTTGACTACTTTGACCTTTTGGGTCTTCTAGATGGCATGTGAGGGTCCTCCAACTTCGTAAGGCCATAACTCTCGAACCGTGAGGAGTTATGTGACGTTCCACATACCACCAGAAATGGCATGATATGTACTATCCATATAGAATAGTATTATTTGAAAATATATCATAACTCATACCATTACCCATCAAACAAACTTGGGTCCATTACCCAAACCTGGGGTCTCCAACTTCTCATGGCCATAACACTCTAACCATGAGGAGTTATGTGACGTTCTACATACCACCAAAAATGGCATGAAAAACACTATCCATTTAGGATATTTTCCCAGAAAAATTCAATGCCCTTCATCTTATTATTCCACAATTAAGCATGGATTCTCTTACTCCGCAAAGCATCTTCCCATGAGGGATTTCACCATAAGGGGACCACTTTGGAGTTCATCCATATTTATTTCTTATCAACCATGAAAAAAAAATAATGAGTCATATTTACATCAAACAATATTGGGTCCATTACCCAAACCTTTTTTCTACGGTGCTTTCTTCAAGGGTTGATATCAATGACAACCAATCTTAATCAACAATCTCCCCCTTTGGCATTGATGGAAACACTCTGATGCAATACTGAAATCGTATAACTCATGCTCCCTGTGGAACCATGCCTCTATCCTCTGCATCTGATAAATCTTCTCCCCCTAGAACCATTCCTCTTTCCTCTTCATATGATAAATCTCTCCCCCTTTTTCATCAATGGAAAAGGTATATTTCCATCCGGGGTTGCTCCCCCTGACTGAACTGGCCTCTTATGGCGCTTCCTCGTGTACATATAAGACATATAAGATAATCATTCAAAAATCATTCAAAAGGCATTCATTTTGGAGTAGAAATAACTGCAAGTCTTTGGAAGAAATATGCAAAGGCTTCCCGTGGAAGTGATTTTGTAAATATGTCTTCCACTTGTTTTTTTGTGCCCACATACTCAACTCTGATGTTCTTTTATGCAACCTATTCCTGTAGAAAGTGATACTTTATTGGAATGTGTTTCGTCTCGGAGTGCATCACTGGGATTTTTGAGATATTTATGGCACTTGTATTATCACAATATATTGGAATGGGCTCATCATACTCAACCTGTATATCTATCAAAGTTTATTTCATCCAAAGAACCTGTGTACAACATGTTGTTGCTGCAATATACTCTTCCTCAATTGTAGATAGAGATATTTATGATTGTTTCTTGCTTAAACATGATACTAAACACTCACCCAAGTAGAATTTTTCTCCACTGGTTCTTCGTCGGTCATCAATACAACCTGCCCAATATGCGTCTATGTAGGCAATTAGTGATAGATTCTTTCCTTTTGGATACCATATCCCAAACTAAGATATCTGAAAATCCTCTTCACTACTAATACATGTGATTCCTTTGGTGCTAATTGAAATCGTGCCACCTATCCAACTACCTTCATTAAATCTGGTCTGGATGTTGTCACATACAATAGGCTGCCAATCATTGAACTGTATTTCCTTTGATCTGTAGACTTCAAATCATCATCTTTTCTCAACTTGCAACTGGTTTGCATGGGAGTGATAATTGGTTTGCAATCTTCCATTCCAAACCTCTTTAGCATTTCTCTAATATACTTGGTTTGAGAAATAAAAATTCCTTGGTTGCCTTGACGTATCTGAATTCCCAGAAAGAAGGATAGTTCTCCAAGTAGCGACATTTCAAATTCGCTCTACATATCTTTTGCAAATTTCTATCTTAACCTGTCATCATCACTACCAAAAATAATATCATCAACATAAACTTCAATTAATAAAATATTACCTCCACTTACCTTTATGTAGAGGTTGTTGTCTGCACTTCCTTTTCTGAACCCTGCCTATTGCAGATACTTATCCAATCTAAAGTACCATGCTCTAGGAGCCTGTTTTAGACCATACAAGGTTGTTTTTAATTTACACACATAATCTGTGTTCTCTGACAACTGAAATACTTCTGGTTGTTCAATGTAGACTTCTTCTTCAAGTTCCCCATTCAGAAAAGCTGGTTTTGCGTCCATCTGATATACTTCAACATTTTTGGAGCATGCATAAGATAAAAGAAAACGGATTGCTTCCATTCTCGCAACTGGAGAAAATGTCTCTTCAAAGTGAATTCCTTCAATCTGAGCATATTCTTTTTATACCAATCTAGCTTTGTTCCTTGTAACCTGTCCATCTTCATTTAGTGTATTCCTGAAAACCCATTTTGTGCCGATCACATTCTTATTTTTTGGTCTTGGAACCAATTCCCAAGTGTCATTTTTGTCTATTTGATCTAATTCTTCATCCATGGACTTATTCCAAAATTCATCCTTGATGGCTTCTTCAAAACAGTTTGGTTCAATTGTAGATAAGAGTGCTAGGTGTGTTTGTTCTAGTGAATGGATTTTTCTTCTAGTCTCAACTCTTGCATCTTTGTTTCCAATAATCTGATCTGAAGGATGATTCTTCTGTACTCATTTGCTAGATGTCTTTGGAGATACTTTTTGAACTTGGTCTTTTGTTTTTGCCGGATTCTCTTCATCTTCCTCCTCTACTTCATCTTCTACTTATTCTTAGAAAATTTGTTCCATTGATTTGTTTTCTTCTTCCTTTGATTTTGGTCTGCTTGTTTCATGAATTGTTATGTTGATGCTTTCTACAACTTTTTTTAATCTCAGATTGTAACACTTGTATGCTTTCCTTTTACTTCAGTAACCAACAAGTATTCCTTTGTCCACACGACAGTCAAAATTTTCCATTCTTCCATCTTCTCTTTTGATATAGCATTTGTTTTGAAAAACTATAAAGTGCTTCACATTTGTTGGTATTCCTTTCCATAGATCGTAGGGAGTTTTATCAGTGTTGTTTCTGAGCATTACTTTGTTTTGAATGTGAACGATTGTATGCATTGCCTGTATCCAAAATATGTCTGTCAATATGGAATACATTATCATTGTTCGAGCCATTTCTTGTACTATCCTGTTCTTTCTTTCAACAACTCCATTCTATTGAGGTGTCCTAGCAATGGAGAATTTCCTTTTTATTCCATGATTTCTGCAGTAGTCCATAAATTCCTTTGAAGTGAACTCTCCTCCATTATCCGATCTCAAGCATTTGAATCTTGAATCCATCTAATTTTCAACCATTTCCTTGTAGATATTGAATTTTTCAAAAGCTACTGACTTGTTCTTGAGAAAGAAAACTATAATCATTATTGTATAATCATCAACTAATAACATAAAGTATCTCTCACCTTTTAATCCCTTTGTTGTAGTTGGTCCAACTAGATCATTATGCACAATTTCCAATCGTCTTGTTGTTAAATATTCCTTTGATTTGAACCTGGTCTTAGTTTGCTTTCCTTGTTGACAATGCTTGCATAAAGTGTTGGTTGGTTTCATGATCTGGGGCATCTGTAACTACTTCTCTTTTGTTGACTTTGACAAGGTTATCAAAATGCACGTGACCCATTATTATGTGCCATAGCCAACTTTCATCTTCATTTCCTACACAACACTTTTCATTTCCAATTTCACTTAACACATATATTTTGTTTGAAGTTCTTGCATTTGTACCGACCAATTTCCCTGAACCTTCTTTTCTTATCTCACACTTTTGTGAATCGAAAGTAACTTTATAACCTTGTTCACACATTTGACTCACACTTAGAAGATTATGTTTCATATCTTCTACCAGTAGAACATTTTGTGCCTTTTTATTCTTGTTCCCAATTCAGACTGTGCCTTCTCTAAAGATTTTGGATTAATTCTCATTTCCGAAGGAGACTGATCCACTTATTTCCTCTCGTAATGTAAGAAATTTGTCTTTATCACCTGTCATGTCTTTTGAATACCCACTGTCAACATAGAAACCGCATTTCTTCTTCTTAGCTATTAGAGAAATTATGCATTCTTCATTGCTATATTGATCTTGCTTTCTTATCCATGTCATTTTCTGTGGTTCCTGTCTATGACTATTGTTATTTTGTTGAGGTTCTTTAGGAAGGACTGTCATTCTGCAATATTTGGCCACGTGGCCAAAATTGTTACATTTGTGACATTCCACTTCAGTGCTCGAGGATTCAAACTTGTTGTAAATTCTTCCTTGTGTTTCACTAGGTATCCTTGAATAACCCCTTTGTGTATGACTCTCAAATTTTTTATTGTTCCTGTTGTTAGCTCTGCAATTTACATCTTTATGTCCAAAATTATTGCATGCATAACATAAACCAAAAAATATAGTTTGATACCTAGGAATTGAAGATTTTCTGAAAGGAGGTGCTCTTATGAATCCTTCTTCTTCTTAAGGCCTATCTGTCTATTGTTGATTCTGAAATATGAATATTCTAGGTGGAGGAGTGTCCTTGTAATCTTCTTTGTATATCTTCCCGTCCCCTGTGATTGTTTCTGCATAAATTTTTGGATTTGTTTCTTGCTCTTTTGTTTTGGAACTTGATCCCTTTTCTGTCTGATTGTATCCAAGATTAGACTTGTCAAGATGATATTTTTTACTGTTGATAATGTCATCCAAAACTTTTGAGCTATTCTAAATATTTTTCTTTTGAATATCCTTTCTTAATGTGACAATCTCTGCTTCCAAGTTTTTGATGATCCTATCCTTTTCTTTTAGTTGTTCTTTGACTGCTTCTTCAATTCTTTTATCTTCTTTTATTTGAACATTCAATTTTGTGATCATTTGTTCTATTTCTCGAGTGTCCTTTTTCTTGTGTAGTTCTTCTTGTAGTTTCTTGTTTTTCTTGTTTTCTCTTCTGATAACTTCAATGGCGCACATTAATTCTTCTGGATAGTCAACTTCTGCCTCTTCAATTTCTTCTTTGACTTCTTCACATTATTCTTCGGCTTATTCATATTATTCTTTAGAGTCTTCTTTGTCAGAGTCTTTTGCTGCCATGAATAGAACTCTTCCTGTCTCACTGTCACTAACTTCATCTTCATCTGATGATGAGATGTCTTCTTTGGTGTATAAGTTTTTCTTGAAAACTTTCTTTGTAGTTATTTTGCCTTTATATGTGTGTTTTCCTTTTGAGTAACCTTCATCATTTCTATTTTTCTTATGAGAACATCTGTTAGCAAAATGACCAATACCATCACAATTAAAACAAATTAAAAGGAGCTTACCTCTATACCTACAGTTGGTTCCCTTGTTCAGTCTTTTGACGAAGTTGGCCACTTCTTCATCATCTTCCAAGACGTCACTAATGTTTCTATATTCTTCTTGTTCCTTTTTTTTTTCTTTAATCTTTTGGATTCTTTGAAGGCTTCTTCTTTTACATCTAGATTTTCCTGTTCAGTTCTCATCTCATATGTTGTGAAGATTCCATGCAGTTCATCCATGCTTATTGAGTTTAGATCTGATCTTTCTTCTAGTGTTGATATCTTAGGGTTGAATCTCATAGGAAGATATCTTAGTACCTTTTGAACAATTATAGATTCTTCGATTTCTTCTCCCAATCCTATGATTGCATTCATTGTTTCATCGACTCATAAGAAGTAGGTTGTSATATCTTCATCTTCCTTCATTTTAGTTGTTCGAATTGACCTCTGTAAGTTTGAAGCTTTCCTTCTTTGACTTTTGAATCTCCTTCATAAATATTTCAAAGCTTGTCCCAAATATCTTTAGAATATTTACAATGTGCAACTTTGGTGAATATCATATCATTGAGACCATTCAAAAGTGCATTTTTGTCTTTGGAATTATTCTCACCAAGTTTCATTACTTTGTCATTTGTTGGTGGAACTGTTGGTACTGTGTATCCATCTACAATTGATTGCCAAACTTGAAATCTTTGTGCCTGTATTTATGTATTCATCCTTATGCTCCAAAAAGAATACTTTTGTCCATCAAACTATGGTATTCCATTTTTATATGATTTGGTACTCTCCATGATCTACCTTTCAGTGGTTAAAATGATTTCTGAAGGAACCTTCTCTGATACCAATTGTTGGATTACTGAGAGGGGGTGTGAATCAGTAATAGAGTAATTATAATCTTTTTTCTTCTAATGTTATATCAATGTAGAATTATTATCAAATAACAAGCAATAAGAAATAAACAATCACACACATACACAGTACGCCAGTGTTTTACGTGGAAACCCAAATCGGAAGAAAACCACGTAATTCCTTTTCTTATATGTCTTGAAGAATTACATTCATTGGAAGCACCAACTTCCTTTATTTTCTAGCGACAAATGGAAGGAGGCTCCAACCCCGTAGTTTCTCAGTCTATAACCTGAGGGAAGCTCCAACTCCCCAATTCTCTGGCTACAACCAGAAGGAGGCTACAACCCCCTATGTTCTTGGGATACAACTAGAAGGTGGCTACAACCACCTGTCCTTGCCCCATCAAACCGCCCTGAAGTAGAAGTATCATGATGGAACCACTATCACACTATCATTGTGAGATATACCATTGTAAACCTGTACCAATAAATCTGAACCATGCATCAACATATACCTCAACCTGTAATCAACTTGTACCATAAACAAGTGCATCAACCATGCACCAGCCTGTACCAAACAACCCATAATCAACATGTACCATAAAAAAGTGCATCTAACCATGTACCAAGTATGTACCAATCATGTGTCAACTACTCATAAACTATGACTCATCAATATGTACCAACATCATAAACTATACACCTCATGTATGTGCCAACTCATCAACTACTTGTCTCAACCATGTACTCAACATGTACCTCACCCAAAATACCTCATCAATTTCATAATCCAAATCTCTTTTGTAGCTCTGTAATAGACCTCATGTATATGATCACATTCCTACAAACCTTCCTTGACTTTAACAAAAAGAGACTAGCATTTTCATCAAACTTTTCTTAAGTCTCACATGCCTAGTTTTGGAGTAGTCAACAACCCTAACTTGAAGTAATCATAACTTTGTACCTGTAATGTATAAATATATGAAAATGATACAAAATGTTCGTCAGTTTTTTTTATGAAATTCCTCCAGGTGTCACTACTTGGAACCTCTCAAAAAAGGAGTTATAGAAAAAATGGCATACCTTGTTGAATTCTGGCTTATTCTAGATTACGACCTTGTAGAGCATTCTCCGCATGGAATATTTTTTGAATTGATTGGAAGATATTACAAAGAATTATACCGGCTATACCCTAACCAACACATTTGGTTTCAGTGAATGTGGATCTGTTATGAATAAGTTATGACATTTTTACCCGAAACACTTGTTTTTGACTAATTTCAGGACTAACCACAAACCCTATTTTCCACGGAGTGTAAATCCAAAAATACAATGACACACAAGATGAATTTGTTTACCACATATACTTGTATATGTTTTCTCAATAGAATAGACATTTCACGGTCTGAATCATTAAAGAAAAAAAGTTATAGCAAAAATGGTGAGATGACCTGTAAATAACATACCTTAGAAAGCACCATCAAAAGAATTTATCCTTCCTTGCATTTTGGCCTTCTTTTCTTCACCTTCCCTCATAATTTCGGCTTAGATATCCTTGATTACCTCATACACCTATATATATTCAATATTCTCAAGTGTAATTAAAATGAGAGATCCTAGCCTCTTATTTATACTCTCCAAGTAGCTTCCTTAAAAACATCTTCTAGGTCACTTTGCCCACTTTCCTTATTTTAGGGTTAACCCACTTCTAATTTCTCCATTAAATTTATTATTTAAATAATTTATTTTGTATTCACTTTGAATTATAGTACACTCAACACTTCACTTTATTATTTACCTTTTAAAATCCCTTAAACCACTTTGACTACTTTGACCTTTTGGGGCTTCTAGATGACATGTGAGGGTCCTCCAACTTCGTAAGGCCATAACTCTCAAACCGTGAGGAGTTATATGATATTACACATACCACCATAAATGGCATGACATGTACTATCCATATAGAATATTATTATCTAAAAATATATCATAACGCATACCATTACCCATCAAACAAACTTGGGTCCATTACCCAAACCTAGGGTCTTCAACTTCTCATGGCCATAACACTCTAACCGTGAGGAGTTATGTGACATTCTACATACCACCGGAAATGGCATGACAAGAAATATCCATCTAGGATAGTTTCCATAACAAATTCAATGTCCTTCATCTTATTATTTCACAATTAATCATGGGTTATCTTACTCCGCAAAGTGTCTTCCCATGAGGGATTTCACCATAAGGGGACCACTTTGGAGTTCATCCTATTTGCTTCTTATCAACCATGACAAAACAATAATGAGTCATATTTACATCAAACAATATTGGGTCCATTACCCAAACCTTTGTTCTATGGGGCTTTAATCAAGGGTTGACATCAATGACAACCAATATTAATCAACGAAATTCTCTCCAAGGTAATATGGAACACACAATTGCACAACATTAGGATAAAAAATATCAGGGTACAAGGAATAATATGTAGAATAATTGAGGAGATGAAATTCATCTCTTTAAATGATAGGTAAGTGTGTTTCGAAATATGGTTTTGTTCCCTCTCCTTGTATAAACTGATCAACCTCTATTGTATTCTCTTTTAAAGAGTACGAGACATTTTCTAATAGACAATTTGGTTCATTGTGTAAGGGAAAATTTGAGAGAAAATCACTAGAGATAGAAGGTTGATTAGTAGTATGACTAATGATTTTGTCTCCTATTGATTTATCATGGATATGTTCAACTAAATTAGGGGAATTTTTATCATCCACATGATTATCAACTTCACATTCGACCTCTTTAGAAACAATTATAAAATCTATGAGAGTGTGACAATTGTCATCTTTTAAAGTCAAGGTTCATTCTTCGACAAGAAGAGACATTTTTGGCAGAGAATGATTAGAGGTGACAATTGCATTTTGTAAAAGATGATGTTTCTCATGATTTCCCAAAATGAAAGAAGTTGACAAAAATTGTGGTGCTTCAAAATCTTCAAGACAACATGAAAATTTGAACCATCTTGGGATCGAGTATTAGTGCTCAATTCATATTGGTTAACAATTAATTGATATTTCTTGTTTGAGAGAGAAATGAGATATTCAAACCATTCATTAATAAGCAACATTTCTTTCAAAGGGAATCTAGTACAAACATGTATGAACCTAATTGCAATATCATTGAATGATTCACCATTTTCTTTCCTTAAGCAAATTAATTATTCACTTAATTCGTCATAATCATAATTGTTAAAATTTGACAAAAACTCAATTACAAACTCAGACAAAGAATGAATTGAATTAGCCGGGAAAGATTCAAACCAATATTTAACCCGAACTCGGAAAGTGAGAGCGAACAATCTGCATGTAACATTAGGATCAATGATATTATGTCTTAAACTTTTATAAAAAAAATAGAAATATGGTCGACTGTAGATGTGCTCCCTTCAGCATCAAAGGTGAGTTCTGAAAAGAGATCAACTATCTTGTTGGGAATAGATGGTAATGAGACATTGCAAGCATGTTCCAGCACAGTGATTTGGGCAGGAGCCATGAAAAATTAAGAAATTGAAGAAATTGACTCCAAATAGTTAGATTGTCATCTAATATTCCTTGTAGTGCATTACATAAGAAGGATTTATAAATATGGAATTATGAAAGGCTGAGGAGTGAAACATTTAATCAATAAATTTACCTCAGGCCCTCCTTCTAGCGCCATTTGTTGACAAGCGTAAGTGACACACCATCAACTGGAAGGATATATCTGGATCGGGGTTGTCTAATTAACCTAAGCCGTTTAGTATGATCTATCCTGATAGGTTTAATGGATCTATTAGCCAACTAGGGTCCTAAAATAGAGAAAAGAAATAAACTACTCTAAAGCTATAATTATAATACTATGTACATGAATCAAATTATTTACAAGTTTTAAAAACATAAATATGAATATGTGCATATGAACAAGGTATTTACAAATTGCAAGTTTTGGTGGATGTATTGCGAAATCAATGTTTCTGTAATTTTTTTACAAAGTAGATAAAGAGAGAACATATTTTTATATTTTCTTTTTTGATAAGCTAAGATCTAAGAACCAAGAAAACATGATTTGAAACAAGGATAGAGTAATGGTCACAACCAATTTAAACTATCTTGTTTCACTGATAAATAAACTAATAACAGAAATTAAATGTGAATAAAGCTAACCTAAGATTAGTTTGATACTTTGTCTATGTCTCTATGCGATCCAAACCTCCATCTATCTTGCCTGTGAGAGAAATATGTGACAGGCTTGTACTAATGTCTCCCGAATAAACTCAAGGTTTTTATTGCCAGCTAGGATATAAGAAAGAGTAGCAAAAAATGTAGATCCAGTGACCTTGTGATTATGAATTATTACAGTAAATTAAATTTCAATGTGAAACATTCATTGGATACATCAACTAAACATCAAGCATAAATCATGATATTAAAGTTGAAATAACGATCACATATATGATATATGAAACAACAAGTTATAGACAAAATTTTAGAGAACTGAATAAGATGAAACATTATATGTTATCGAGGCTACAACTATGTAATATATTGATATTCCAAAATATAAGAGACTAAACATAAATGAAACAATCTCACATTGGTCTAAAGCCGAAATGCAAACAGCTTGTCCATTCAGTTCCGAGAATTACATGTTCATAATTTGTTCCAATCAAAGATGTCTTTCACTAACAAAGTGAACAATATTTAAAGTAACCTGGGATCACATACTCATATCTCAAAGGATAGAGTTGGATCTCCCAAAATCAAGTAATATTACAAAAATAGTGGGCTGGGAACCACTTATAACAAAGTTGGTTTCATGCAAAAATAAATCAAATTTTTAATAAAACATAAAAGAGGGGAAATCTACTAATCATCTGGGTGTATAATTGAACATATTTCCTCCATGTAATTACCCGCAAAATCTCCCAATTTCTGAGAAAAACAACAACAATTCGATAAATTAGAACAAACAATTACTAATAAATATTTTTTATTAAAAGAGACTTGTCTACAGAATCGAAGATTATGTAGCTAGTCTTAATTTTAGTTGATGAAATCAAAACTTCAAATCTACTTATTATGAATTTAGACAACAAAAATAAATTGAAAAGAAAATTAAACTATTTACCATTAAAATCTAACTAAAGAGGGGTCAGAGAGTTTAGAATTTATTATTGGCTTGATGCTAGTTGCATTCTTGATTACTATGTTTCTGGATGTCTTGATTTGTTTAGTCTTCCTCTCTTCATTTTCCTTGAGATCAATGTTTTCCTTATTTAAAAGGTCATTCTGAGCAATGGGAGTTTTGATTCGGGCCTGTAGGATAGGAATTTTGGTATAGTACCACTCAACCCACTCAAAATAGTCATCACAGTGAATAGGAGAGGTGGGAGGTCGATGAATGACACAGTCGACCACGGGTACATTGGTCTTATCTATTGTTTTCTTCAGATATTGCCTAATACCAGATAACCCTTCTTTACCTTTAAGGCATGGTGGAAAATTTATCATGAAACCATAAGGTTTAGTATGAATGATAACCTCCCTCTTGGAACTGTAATGTACCTCAAATTTACCATATCAAAAAAAATTCTATGACATAATTCAACTTCGTTTAAGCTTAGAGTTTAAGAGAAGGTAAGATTCAATTCGATCCATAAAGACATCATTACACCAGTCTAGTTTACTTCGAACAAAAAATTGTAAAGTAATCAGTTCAACACATTTCATTATGCTTGTGATTGCAAGTCTAGATCTTCATGACTTCAAGAATAGTAGGTAACTTGATTGTCTTCTATGTGTGCGTTTAAAGGCGAATATTATCATTTTTACTATAGAAAAAATCTCTTTAACTCTCTATTAACATATGTACCACCTACAAGTAAGTACATACCTATATCTTTTCCGTATAATAATTTTAGGTAATTGTCATACCCGTACAATAGTGACTTGTAATATGAACTGTTGTTATTGTACTTCTATCCCGGATGAACATCCTCCAACATTTCTACTAGTCCATTCATTATAGTATTTGAGTTGTTCCTATAGCAATAATTTCTACTATGTTCCTACAGTTTTGTGAAGGAACAGAGGTCAATTGGGTTTCGGTGATCACAAATGCCGAATAAACAATGGACCCCGTTGTTTGCCGAAATCCGAAATACGGAATGACTGTGGGCTAGCACTTCAGTATTTCGAGGTTCGGGGTTTCCCGAGTACAAATGCCAGACATCAACACACCCCATTTCCCGAAATTGCGAAAATATGTCGAGCACTTCGGGATTTCGGGGTTCGGGATTTCGTGAATACAAAATCCAAACATCAACACAAAACATTTCCTGAAGTTGCGAAAAGGTAAAGTGGGATCAACACTTCGGGGTTTTGGGGTTCGAAATCCCGCGACTTCAAAAGTCAAAACATTGAGACACCACAATTTCCAAATCGTGAAAGGAAAGTGGGACCCGCATTTCAGGGTTTCGAGGTCTGGGACTTCGTGACTTCAAGTACCCAACAACAACATATACAAACTTCTGAAATCCGAAAAAGAGAAAGGTGAGACCCGTATTTTGGGATTTCAGGGTTCGAAACTTCGCGAGTCCCGAAGTCCAAACTTCAACATATACAAACTTCCGAAATGCGAAAAAGGGAAAGGTGAGACCTGCATTTCGGTATTTTGGGGTTCAGAACTTCACGAGTTCCGATGTCCAAACATCAACATATACAAACTTTCGAAATGCGAAAAGGGAAAAGTCGGTCCCGCATTTCGGGATTTCGGGGTTCAAAACTTCGCGAGTTCTTGTGTCTAAACATCAACATGAACAAACTTCCAAAATGTGAAAGAAAAGAAAGGTGAGACCCGTATTTTAGGATTTCAGGGTTTGGAACTTCGCGAGTTCCATAGCCAAACATCTAACGTACAACAATTCCTGAATTGCGGAAAAGAAAGAAACTAACATTTTGGGATTTCTAGATTCAGGGTTTTGGGGTTTCAAATGCTAACAACAACACACAACAACTCCCGAATTCCAAAAGGTGAAGGGTGTGGGACCAATACTTCAGGATTTCGGGGTTTGGAAAAGTAAGGTAACTTCGTCTAAAATGTAACCAGCAAGTCCTAAATGTTGAAATTCACATTATTTTCATAATTCTAAGTTTTTTTTCCTTGTACTGGTATTCTTACTTTCATTCTATGAAATAGTAGGTGTAGAAGGATTCAATATCCGTTTACCTATCAGAATTCCTAAAAATCTAACTTCTGAATTTTATACGCATATAATCTATAAAAGGGGTACAATAGGGTAACAGTTTTTGTAAAAGGTAACTCCTATTATGTTCACTTAGAGCCTCTTCTAACCAATGCATTAAATGTCAACAGTACTAGATATGTACATCTAGGTAAATACAGGAATAAGAATATCATTCTCTCAAATTTTGGTAATTATAATTAATGTTCTGAGGGATCTGAGTTTGGTTTCTTGGGGTTTTAAACATAAAAGAGGACCTTCCCTATTGACGCTAATTCCCTCCTTTCCTTACTTACTTATAGAAGTATAAATTACAGGTGAATCCATCTAGCATTTTACTCACAAGAGGAATAGTCTTCTAGAGTTTGGATGTTTATTACGAACTTCGCGACGACTGATAGATTATAACTACGAAAGGTATTCATCTTCTGCAACCAATACCTGTAATTTAACAAATAGGTGTGGATATTCCAGCAGACGTATTACAACTATATATGTATATATATATATATATATATATATATATATATATATATATATATATATATATATATATATATATANCGTATTACAACTATATATGTATATATATATATATATATATATATATATATATATATATATATATATATAGATATATATATATACGAATTTCCTTCACTTATATTCCTCATAACAAACAGAAAATGGGAATCATTACAGTTTCATTTTAATCAAGTACAATGCATCAGAAAAAAATCATTCAGACAAAAAATGGAAACTATTCCAGTTTGGATATAATAGATACATGACATCGGATAGAACATAGCCATTCATAATAGAGAGGGGTATATCAACATATCTGAATCAAATCCGTGGGCTGACAAAGGGAACAGCCACGTTCCTCCCAACCGTAGAACAGGGCAGCCAAAATCACTTGCCCGATTCACCCCCTAGCCTAACCATGAATCCATGAGGGAAAACTTGGAAACTCCTCCTTAGCAATGTCCTTCAATTCCAACAGTTATCCTCTTGCCTCACACTTACTTAATAGTGCTCATAATAGAAAGACAAAATCTATTTCAGAAGGCTCCTCTTGCCTCACACTTACTCAACAGTGCTCATAACAACAAGAGAGCTCAAAAATATTTTCCCCAACATACTTGGCAGCATCCTGCCTCCTCGCATATGCTATTTATCAATTTTTGCCCGAGTATTTTTCCCTCCTTTGGGGATTTTCGAAGCTTTCTTAATCCCTGATTCTCATGGGCTTCCAGTGTCCAAATATATGATTTTCCACTTGTAATAATCATCCTAGAGGCAGTTCCAACTTGTTCCCCACTCATGGGGTCAAGGTCAGTCGATTTTTAACATGGTTGTTCCATTTGTCCTCCTGCAGTTAATATAACTATTTTGTTGTGATACAAGTTTCATAGTCAAATAGTTAGTTGAGTCCAAACAAATCTTTTTCCAACAGTCACAATAATTAAATACAATTATTAAATTCGAAATTTAGAATTTCCATAAATGGCAAAAATTTTCCAGATTTGAATTTCCCAAAAATGGAAATAAATTTCTAGCACACAAAAATAAAAGTATTTTATTTTTGGGGGATTTCACAGGAACCCTGAATTTTTGGATCTTCCCATGCTATAAAATCCTTTATCTCAGGATCGGAACCCTCATCGATATCGATCAGATCGATCGAGCTCAAATGAGTATAATTTCGGTTCCTTAGTTTCCTTGAAATTAGGCGACTTGCCTTCTTGTTCTTGAACAATAAGTCTGTGCATTGTTGTTTTATTCCTTTGCAAGGCTTCTCGACATCTGAATTAAATATAATGTTCAGGATAGCATCAATCTCAGGCATAGGAGAGTCAATTACTTTCAATTAACAGTCACTTTCTCAGGAAATCCTACAGGTGAAGACTTACTCGGCATCCCTTCGTCTAGAGGGTTTCTGTTGGTAAACTCTCATCCATTTATTGAAATATCGAAATGGTCTTCAATAAGTGGCTTATCTAAGTTAGGGTTTTCTTAGGATCATTCTATGTAAAACCATTCCTCATCAAACAATTCCCCCAACTGTCACCTATGATCGATAGGTGGTACATCACCAATATCTTAACCAATCAGTGATGGAACATGCTTGAATTGACACCCTGACATTTATATCGTTTGGAAATTTTATAGAGACTTCTCAACAAGTAAAATGACATATTTAAATTGAAACCGATGAAATGCATGAGTAAACGGATATGGTAGAGGAATACCAGTCTGTATCGACCTTCACATGTCACAAATTTCTTGAGAATTAACAACAAATTATGCCATCTAGGTTTTACCAAGGAGATAGAAATACCTTTTACACAACAATTGATCTTTTGGGATGTCATATACAGACTCCACGGGAATACTTCAATTCGGGCATTTTTGAACCAATTTTCACCCTTGGATGGAAGTCCTATTGCTCTGCTCACAAATTATTCGATCAAATCTAACTGTGTGTCCCCAATTTTAGCTCTGCAACCATCAAAGGTTTGCGCAAAGGATTTTTCCACATGAAGATTATAACCCTCAAATTTCTCAAGGAATACATCCCATCCATGGATTTTTAGGTCCTCAATCGCATCATCATGAGAAAGTAAATCTTGGCATCCGTTCGGCTCCAAGTGAACGACAGGCACCATGACAAATGTAACCAAAATGCAACAACTATTACTCTGGATAGTTTTAGGTTCAACTCGTGTGAGAAGTAGAAACAAGTCCAAATGGAGAGTGGAGACAAAAAAATAACATAGCATCTGTGTTATCATAATTTGGATAGTGGGAGTGAAAACCAGGGGTTTGATTGTAATCCTTACCATCCCTTGTGATGAAAGCCAAAAATACAAAGTACCAAAACCGTATGCATGTAATGAATGGATCATTAATATTTTAAGACAACAAGGGGAGGTGAGGACGCGAGTACAAAAGGTGTGTATTCATTTGTATGACTATTGGTACGACCATTAAATTCGCGAGAGGACTATCAAAACATCAAGGGTTCTTCACAAATAAAAAATAAACTATGAAACCATATAACGACCATATCAAAACCAAAACATCAATAATAGATCACTCAACCATTAGATTTGGATTTCAATTAAATATGTGTGACCTTTAAAAAAAATGTTTCTAAGGCACAAAACATTATAACACCAAGCTAACTTTTATGTTTAATTCATCCTTACAGCCATGAATTAAACATAAAACAAAAATGAGAACATGAATAATACGAAATAGGGTGGCTTTTGATCTAGTAATCTTCTCAAATCTCTTAAAAATGTTTACAAAATTAAGGTGATGGCAGCTACAGAAAAATGCAATTTCTTGCGATCATGTTAAATATCAAAATCATGTGTGGCTTCCAACAAGTCTATAACAATAACATCTAAAATTATTCTCTTTAAATCTAAACTAGGCATACTAATGGTTGTAGAATTCATGATATATACTCTTTTGTCGATTGCATCAGTAACTTTATTTTTTTTCCTTTGATATGCTTGATGTCAAAGTCATACTCACTTAAAAATTCCAACCATCTATTTTGTCTAGCATTTAAATTTGGTTGCTTAAAAAGATATTCCAAACCACTATGATTTGTTCTTAATTCAAATTTCTTCACCATGACATAATTCCTCCATGTATTCAATGCATGAACTATGGAAACAATCTCCAAATCATGTGTGGCATAATTCCTCTCATGTTATTTAAGCTTTATGTACTCATAACTAATGACATGTGTTGGATTACTGAGAGGGGGGCGGTGAATCAGTAATAGAGAAATATAATACCTTTTCACCATAAAATGCAAGTGTTATATCAATGTAGCATTATCATCCAATATTTTCATAGTAAATAAACAATGAACAGATGAGCAATCACACACATACATAGTACACTAGTGTTTTACTTGGAAACCCAAAGCAAGAGAAAACCACAAAATTCTTTTCATTTTATGTATTTAATAATTACATTCATTGGAAGCACCAACTTCCTTTGTTTTCTAGATGCAACTGGAAGGAGGCTCCAACCCCTTAGTTTCTTAGGTTACAACCTGAGGGAATCTCCAACTCCCCAATTATCTGGCTACAACTAAAAGGAGGCTACAACCCTCTATGTTCTCCAGTTATTACCGAAAGGTGGCTACAACCACCTGTCCTTGCCCCGTAAAAACGCCCTCGTATATAAGTAGAATAATGGAAACACTGTCACACTATCACTGTGAGATATACTGTTGTAAACTTGTACCAATCAACCTACACCAAACAGCATGTATTAATAACCTGAACCATGCATCAACCATGCATCAACATGTACCTCAACCTGTAATCAACCTATACCATAAAAAAGTGCATCAACCATGCACCAACCTGTACCAAACAATATGTAATCAACTTGTACCATAAACAAGTGCATCAACCATGCATCGTGTACCATGAATAAGTGCATCAACCATGCACCAAAACTGTATGAATAACTTGTCACAAAAACATGTCCAAACAACCTATCACAACAACCTGTCTCATCAACCTTATCAACCAAATTAGATCTATTCACCAAGATCAATCACCAAGACAACTCTCAAATATGTGCATCAACCAAACATAACACAACAACTCATAATCATCACCAAGATCAATATGTGCTTCTAATAATATACCAATACAAGTATGCTACATCATCCATAAACCATGTGTCAAAAATACTACTAACAAGTGCCTCCAACCATGTACCAAGTATGTCCCAATCATGTATCAACTACTCATCAACTATGAATCATCGATATGTACCAACATCATCAATTATACACCTCATGTATGTGCCAATGCATCAACTACTTGTCTCAACCATGTACCTCAACCAAAAGCCCTCATCAATTTCATCATCCAAATATGATTTGTAACTTTGTAATAGACCTTGTGTATATGATCACATACCTGCAAACATTTCTTAACTTTAACAACAAAATACTAGCATTTTCATCAAACTTTACTTTAGTCTCACATGATTAGTTTTGGATTAGTCAACAACCCTAACTTGAAATAATCATAACTATGTACTTGTAATGAATAAAGAACTAAAAATAGTACACAATTTTCTTCATTGTGTTTTATGCAATTCCTCAAGGTGTCACTACTTGGAACCTCTCATAAAAGGAGTTATAGCAAAAATTGCATACCTTGTTGAATTCTGGCTTCTTCTAGAGAGTGAACATGTAGAGCATGCCTTGCACGTAATATTTATTGTATGGATCTGAAAATTGTACAAAAAATAATAAAGAATGTAATCTAACCAACACATTTGGTCTTACTACATTTGGATATGTTATGAACAAGGTTTCATGTTTTTACCCGAAACACGTGTTTTAGACTAGTTTCAAGACTAGCCACAAACCTTGTTTTCGAAGGAGTGTAACTCTAAAAATACAACAAACCACAAGATCAAATTTGTACCATAGCTACTTGTATATGTTTCCTCAATGACCTCTCATTTTCACGGTCTGAATCATTCTCGAAAAAATGTTATTGCGAAAATGGTGAGATGACTTGTAAATAACATACCTTAGAAAGCATCATCAAATGAATTTATTCTCCCTTGAATTTTGGCCTTCTTTACTTCACCTTCCATATGAAATTCGGCCTAGATATCCTTTGGTTACCTTAGTCACGTCTAGATATTCAATATTCTCAAGTGTGATTAAAATGAGAGAGTCTTGCCTCTTATTTATACTTTCATGTAACTTCCTCAAGGAGTTACCTTTTAACCATCTTAACCCAATTTCCTTATTGTATGGATAACCCACTTATAACCACTTTCCATAATTAGAAAGTTCTCTATTTACTTTATTATTTAAATAATCCTCCTTGACTTTGTCACTTCACTTTATTAGCTAATTAATCCTCTTTGACTTTGTCACTTCACTTTATTATTTAAATAATCCTCTTTGACTTTGTCACTTCACTTTATTATTTAAATAATCCTCTTTGACTTTGTCACTTCACTTTATTATTTAAATAATCCTCTTTGAATTTATCACTTCACTTTATTATTTAAATAATCATATTTGACTTTGTCACTTCACTTTATAATTTATTCTTTGCAAGCACATTGACTTCCTAAACCTTTTGGGGCTTCAAGCCAACATATGAGGGTCCTCCAACTTCGTAAGGCCATAACTCTCAAACCATGAGGAGTTATGTGACGTTCCAAATGCCACCAGAAATGGCATGACATGTACTATCCATGTAAAATAGTATTACCTACAAATATATCAAAAATCATACCATTATACATCAAACAAACTTGGGTTCATTACCCAAACCTTGGTTCTCCAACTTCACATGGCCATAACTCTCTAACCATGAGGAGTTATGTGATGTTCCACATACCAGCGGAAATGGCATGACATGTACTACCCATATAGAATATTCATACCTTCAAATATATTAAAACTCATACCATTATACATAAAACAAATTTGGTTCCATTACCCAAACCTTTGTGCTACCAAAATTTGCTACGGGACTTTCTCCAAGGGTTGACATCAATCTACAATATCACTCTCCAATGGTTGATATTAATTAAAACCAACAATACATACAAACTATCCATCAACATAAGACAATTGTCTGACAATATTCCCCTTTAGCGTCGATGGAAACACTTAGTCATGATAAAATTCATGCTTATACTCCTCATCAATGTTTCTATCTCTCCTCCTTTGACATCAATGACAAAGGGTATCTCCCTTTGGGGCTGCTCCCCCTGACTAAACTCTCCTTAGGCTGCTCCCCCTGTCTACATGCCTATGTTCTCTCTCTCCAAGTATTTCTATCATGCATCTGTTAAATTTCTCCCCCTTTGTCATTAATGGAAAAGGTATCTTTCCATCTAGGGCTGCTCCCCCCAACTGAACTGTCCTTGGGGATACTTCCCCTGAATGGGCTCTTCCAAAAACTGGTCTCTCAATGTGAATTATCTTATTTATGGTGCTTCCTCATGTACATATAAGACATATAAGATAAGCATTCAAAATAATTCATTTTGGAGTAGAAATTACTCCTAGTCTCTGGCGAAGATACTCAAAGGATTCTCGTGGAAGTAGTTTTGTAAATATGTCTGCCACTTGTTCTTTTGTACCCATATATTCAACTCTGATGTTCTTCTCTACAACCTGCTCCCATATAAGGATATACTTGATTGGAATGTGCTTTGTCTTGGAGTGCATCACCAAGTTATTTGAGATATTGATGGCACTTGTATTATCACAATACATTGGAATGGGCTCATCATACTCAACCTGTATATCTGTCAGAGTTTGTTTCATCCATAGAACCTCTGTACAACATGTTTTTACTGCAATATACTCTACCTCAGTTGTCTATAAAAATATTGATGATCATTTCTTGCTTAGCTATGATACTAAACACTCACCCAAGTATAACGCTGCTCCACTGGTGCTTCATCGGTCATCAATGAAACCTGCCCAATATGCATTTGTGTAGGCAATAAGTGATAGATCCTTTCCTTTTGGATACCATAATCCAAACTCTTCTATTCCTTTTAGATATATGAAAATCCTCTTCACTGCTAATACATGTGATTTCTTTGGTGTTTCTTGAAATTGTGCCACCTGTCCAACTTCTTGCATTACATCTGGTCTAGATGTTGTCACATATAGTAGGCTATCAATCATTGACATGTATTTCCTATGATATGTAGACTTTGAATCATCATATTTTCTCAACTTGCAACTGGTTTTCATAGGAGTGGTAACTAGTTTGCAATCTTCCATTCAGAACCTCTTTAGCATTTCTCTGATATACTTGAGTTACCTTGATGTAGAGTTTGTTTTCTGCACTTCCTTTCCATAGTTCGTAGGGAGTTTTGTCATTGTTTTTTCTGAGCATTACTCTATTTTGAATGTGAACTGTTGTATGCACTACATGTGTCCAAAACATATCTTTCAATTTGGAATCCATTAGCATTGTTCGAGCCATTTACTATGTAATTATCATCCATTATGATAATTTTCCTTTGTCTCTGAACCACTATCTGAACCAATATATGAATCCATGCTCTCGTCCACTTTCATATATCTATCCAACCTACTAAGTATTCTTACAAATCCATCTATGTCCATACTTTCCAAGACACTACTTATGCAACTGTCCATAATGTTGACACATTTATCACTATACTATCATGAAGTCTTGATTAATCTATCAAACCGTACTTCTGCTAACTAACTTCTCTAGATATTTCTTCTCAAACTCTGCAAGCTACTCATAACTATCGCATAGACCCCCCTGTCTAATATTTATATTACCTGGGAGTTTCTGAGATGGATGGATCAGAAACATTCCTTCTCTGATGTGTATTCAACATCATCTTCATGGGTAGATTCATCATCTCTTTGAGCTTTGAATTCTTTCATTCTATATATGGATTCATCTTTCACTACAATACCCGAACGTACAATCTCTTGAACCTGTTCCTTATTTACTTGTCCTTATTTTCTTTCATTTATTTTCCAAACTTTTCTATATCTGACATCCTTCTTTTTCTTTGTAGATTTTTCTTCATCTTGTTTTATTTCCAATCTTGCAATCTCTAGGACCTAGTCTTTGTGCACCTGTTCTTCCTGTTTTCTTATCCATAATTTCTTACATCTAATATCAATGTTCTCTTTCACACAAGTATCGATCATGATTCTATAATCACGTTATATGTGTCCATAGTTATGACATTTGTAACATTCAATGTTACATGTGGCCACATAGGCATTTCTTGCTTGAAAATTTCTTTTATAATCCCTGCAATCTGCAACCTTATGTCCAAAGTTAGTACAATAAAAACAATGACCATAAAAAAAAATTGCATACCTGGGAGTGAATGATCTTCTTTGTGGTGTATTCCTTATGAATTTCTTCCTTGACTGATCATGATCATCATTGATGCTTCTTTGTGGATTGAAAATGGATGGTCTTATTGAAGATGTATCTTTATTAGTTTTCTTAGATTCTGGTTGACCATAATTCCTTCCTTTGAGTACTTCTGCATAACGTTTTCTATTTTCTTCATTCTTATTTTCTAGCAATGTAGAGTGCTTCTCTTCATTCTCTACAACTGATGTGGATGTTTTTGTCTCTTCAACATTCTTGTTGAGCTTGAAAATTTTGACTCGTAGTGTGACAACTTCTTCTTCAAGATTCTCAACCTCTTCTTATTTCTTCATTATCTGAGACTTCATGACCTCTTATGTTCTCTTTGTTTCTTTAAGTTGGATTTTCAATGTAATTATTTCTTCTTCCAGTCTTCTCTCTTCTTGACCAAACTCTTCCTCAAGTTGGTTTTAGTCATTGGCTCTTTCCTTGAGATGATCCATCCATATATTTTCTCTCTTTTCTGCTTCTTCCTTTTGTGCTGCTAAGTTGGCTTCTAAACATTTCTTTTGATATTCTAGAGTTTCTTCAATTCTTCTGGCCTCTTCTAGTTGAGCTCTTAAATTCTTGATGACCTGCTGATATTTTTCAAAACCTTGAACACTTTCCTTTTGCTTCATCAATTCTTTCTTGGATGACTTGTTTTCTTCTCTTTATTTCTTTAGATATTCAATTGCACTGATCAACTTTTCTCTCTAATCAATGTTTTCTTCTTCATACTCTTCTAAATCTGAATCTGTCTGACATGATGAACATCATTCTTCTTGTTATGTATCTGCATCTTCTTTGGAAATTTATGAATATGCGATGGGTGAAGAATATATGTCATGTAACTTATCCCAAATTTCTTTGGCTGATGAACATTTACCAACCTTTTTTTATTCTTCTTCAATTCCTTCTTGGTTGCAGTCTTTTCCCTTTTTGAACTATCATATCCTGTAACAACTAATAGCCAAATACAATGTCCTTGTTCCTGTAAAAATACATCCGTCCTTCTTCTCCACATATCATACTTAAAACCATTCTGATCATTAAACATTGGTACTCCATTATGAGAATAATCCATGATCTCCTTCCAGTGGTTAAAATATTTCCTAAAGGAACTGACTCTGATACCAATTGTTGCATTACTGAGAGGGGAGGTGAATCAGGACTAGAGAAATATAATCCCTTTTCACCATAAAATGCAAGTTTTATATCAATGTAGCATTATCATCCAATAGTTGCAGAGTAAATAAACAATGAACAAATGAGAAATCACACACATAGACAGTACACCAATGTTTTATGTGGAAACCCAAAGCGAGAGAAAAAAACAGAATGTTTTTTCTTATATGTCGTTAAGAATTACATTCATTGGAAGCACCAAATACCTTTATTTTCCAGTTGCAACTGGAAGGAGGCTCCAACCCCCTAGTTTCTCAGGATAAAATTTAAGGGAAGCTGCAACTCCCCAATTCTCTGGCTACAACCAAAAGGAGGCTACAACCCCTTATGTTCTCTACCTACAACCAGAAGGTGGCTACAACCACCTGTCCTTGCCTCATCCAACCACCTTGGTATATAAGTAGAATAATGGAACCACTGTCACACTATCACTGTGAGATATGTTGTTGTAAACCTCTACCAATAAATTAACCCATGCATCAACATGTACCTCAACCTATAATCAACCTGTACCATAAACAAGTGCATCAACCATGCACCAACCTATACCAAAAAACCTGTAATCAACCTATTCCATAAACAAGTGCATCAACCATGCACCAACTCATACCTCAACCTGTACCATGAATAATTGCATCAACCATGCACCAAACCTCTACTAATAACCTGTCACAACAACCTCTCCAAACAACCTATCACAACAACCTGTCTCATCAATATTATCAACCAAATCATATCTACTCACCAATATCAATCACCAAGACAACTCTCAAATATGTGCATCAACCAAGCATAACACAACAACTCATAATCATCACCAAGATAAATATGTTCTTCTAATAATATACCAATACAAGTATGCTACAACATCCATAAACCATGTGTCAACAATACTACTAACAAGTGCCTCCAACCATGTACCAAGTATGTACCAATCATGTATCAACTACTCCTCAACTATGACTCATCAAGATGTCCCAATATCATCAACTATAAACCTCATGTATGTTCCAACTCATCAACTACTTGTCTCAACCATGTACCCAACATGTACCTCAACCAAAATCCCTCATCAATTTCATCATCCAAATCTGATTTGTAACTCTGTAATAGACCTAGTGTATACAATCACATACCTGCAAACCTTCCTTACCTTTAACAACAATAGACTAGCATTTTCATCAAACTTTACTTTAGTCTCACATGACTAGTTTTGGATTAGTCAACAACCCTAACTTGAAATAATCATAACTATATACCTATAATGAACAAAGATATAAAAATAGTACACAATGTTCTTCAGTGTGTTTTATGCAATTCCTCCAGGTGTCACTACTTGGAACCTATCAAAAAATAATTTATAGAAAAAATTGCATACCTTGTTGAATTTTGGCTTATTCTAGAGAGCTAAATTGTATAGTGTTCCCCACACATAATAATTATTGTATGGATATAAAAATTGTACAAAGAATACTATAGACTGTACTCTAACTAACACATTTGTTCTTACTAAATTTGGATCTGTTATGAAGAAGTTATGACATTTTTACCTGAAACACTAGTTTTAGACTAGTTTCAGGACTAGCCACATACCCTATTTTCCACGTAGTGTAACTCCAAATATACAATGACCCACAATATGAAATCCATACCAAAACAACTTGGCTATGTTCCCTCAATGGCATCCCAATTTCATGGTCTGAATCATTCTAGAAAAAAAGTTATTGCAAAAATGGTGAGATGACCTGTAAATAACATACCTTAGAAACCATCATCAAAAGAATTTATCCTCCCTTGAATTTCGGTCTTCTTTTCTTCACCTTCCCTCTGAAATTTGGCTTAGATATTATTTTGTTACCTCAGTGACTTGTAGATATTAAATATTCTCAAGTGTGATTAAAATTAGAGAGCCTTGCCTCTTATTTATACTTTCATGTAGCTTCCTCAAGGGGTTACCTTTTAACCATCTTAACCCAATTTCCTTATTTTATGGATAACCCACTTCTAACCACTTTCCATAATTAGACATTTCTCCATTTACTTTATTATTTAAATAATCCTCTTTGACTTTGTCACTTCACTTTATTGTTTAAATAATCATCTTTGACTTTGTCACTTCACTTTATTATTTAAATGATCCTCTTTGACTTTGCCACTTGACTTTATTATTTAAATAATCATCTTTGACTTTTTCACTTCACTTTATTATTTAAATAATCATGTTTTACTTTGTCTCTTTACTTTATTATTTAAATAATTTCTTCTTTGCAAGCACTTTGACTTCTTTGACCTTTTGGGGCTTGAAGCCAATATATGAGGGTCCTCCAAATTCTTAAGGTCATAACTCTCAAACCGTGAGGCATTATGTGGAACTACCAGAAATGGAATGACATATACTATCTATTTATAATAGTATTACCAGCAAATACATCAAAAATAATACCATTATACATCAAACAAACTTGGGTCCATTACCCAAACCTGGCTTCTCCAACTTCACATGGCAATAACTCTCTAACCGTGAAGAGTTATGTGATGTTCCACATACCACCGGAAATGGAATGGCATGTACTACCGATATAGAATAGTATTACCTTCAAATATATTAAAACTCATACCATTATACATCAAATAAACTTGGGTCCATTACCCAAACCTTTGCGCTATCGGAATTCACTACCTGACTTTCTCCAAGGGTTGACATCAATCACTAAGGGTTGAAATCAATATACAATATCACTATCCAATGGTTGACATCAATGACAACCAACAATCCATACCAATTGTCCATCAACCTAAGCCAGTTGTCTGACGACATGTCCATTTTGAGTGAGGACTCCATCCATTCCTTCTTTACATGCATCTGTACATACCAAAAAACCTTCATTTGGGTCAACAATATTTGAAATAGGTGCACTAGTAAGTAATTATTTCAACAAAGTAAAATTATCTTCACACTTTTCTATCCATTAAAATTTAATTCCCTTCTTTCATAAAGAAGTGATGGGATGAACAATCTTAGATAAACCTTCTATACACATCTTGTAGTATCCAACTAATCCCATAAAATATCTGACTTTTGAAACATTCATGGGTGATCTTCATCCTCTAATGGATTCAATCTTCTATGGATCCATTTCTATACCTTGTTTTGAATATTCCATTCATTAGGCACATAAAGACAACTAGTGCATTGGTCGGCCCAAATAGCACCACTACAAATTCATGATGTCCATACCTGGTTCTAAAGGTTATATTGTTGATGTTATATTCCTTGATTCTTACCTGGTGGTATACTTATCTCAAATATATCTTTCGAAATAAATTTTCTCCTCTTAGCTAATCAAAGAGCTCATCAATTATGTAGAGATTATTTTTTCTTCACAGTAGCTTTATTCAGTTGTCTAAAGTCAATACACAGCCTCAATGTTCCATCCTTCTTTTTGACAAAGAGTATGGGTGCTCCCCAAAGTGAAACACTTGGGTGTATGTACCCTTTCTTCAACAATTCCTCCAACTACATTTGTAATTCCTTTAATTATGGTGTACTCATTCTATAAGGATTTTTTGATATTGGGGCAGTTCCTGGTACTAAATCAATGGATAAATATATATCCCTCTTTGGTAGCAATATTAGTATTTCTTGGAATAGATATTCAAACTCTTGCAATACTGAAAAGTATTCAAGGCTTGGCCCTTTGATATTTTTTGGCTCTTCCACATGAGCTACATACAATTAACAACCCTTCCTAAAACATATCTTCATCTATAAGGCTAAAATATCCCTTATGGAAATGGGTCTTGGAAATCCTTTCACAGTGCTATTATTTCCTTCTTCATCAAGACATGTAAATTTCTTGTTAAGACAATCTACGACAACATGATGTTTGTCCAACCAATCCATTCCGATTAGGATATCATAAGATCTTAATGGTATGATATTCACATCAACAACTTTGTTTACTCCATTCAAAATTATTGGACATCCTTTGACTATATCATTGATCCTTCTTTTGGTTCTAGTGGCTAGCTGAACCAAACTTGATTTTTCAAGCTTACTCTTCTACAAATGAAATATTCCCAACACTTTAGGATCAATGTAACAATGGATTTCTCCTAAAAAATAGTCGTTCATCGAGGACTGCTACCCTTTTTCTTTCCCTTATACACCTTCAGTCCAAGTCCATCGAGGAACTGACCGACCAGGCTCAATTTCTATACAATCTGCTTCAACTTCCATACAATAAGAAAATGGCTCTAGATATAGTTTTTTTTTAAGTGAAGGGAATTTTTTTCTACATGGAAATATTTTGACGTGGCTCATGATATGGAAGTGGCGTCGCACTGACATGGCATCGATCGTTGATCCACTGATCATCATGGACTTTCTCCCTTTCTCTTTCCTTTATTCACATTTGGTCTTGGTCCACTGGCCCACCAGCCCACCGAGGCATCGACTCACTGTGCTCAACTTCCATACAATATCTCATGACCTAACATTGGTCAGGTTTGTTCCACCAAGCCACTGGTTGTCTCACATAATTTTCCATACAACACTCAAATCCAGTCTAGTCTAGCCCATTGCACTCAAACCCTCCATTTAACAATCAACTTTGCTCTGGTATGGTCCACCAATCCATTGGCCACCGAACCATAGAAAAATCCTTCTAATATAACCCTTACCTAATAGTTATGGCCCAGTCCACTAGCGCATCGACCCACTGGTCAGTAGAACTAAGCTCCATTACACCCTTACCAAAAGGATTTGTTTTGGTCCACTGGGCCATCGGGGCACCAACCCACCCACCACTAAGTTATCTGCATAAACTTCTATTCAAAAAGGGGTGATTTGATGTTGGTCTGGTCTATTGGGACACCGACCATCAAGCCAAATGTTTTTATTGTGCATGGGCTCTACAGCGTTTTGTCGCTCTCTCTATTTCATGAACAAGTAATATAAATTTGTCTTTAGTTTATAAAATGTTCATTTGAAATATTCCCCATGCATGTGGGATAAGGAAAAAGTAATGCAATCACAAATCAATTACTCAGGTTTCATGCAAAGGCATGATTGACGGTTATTGAGTGTTGTCTCTCCAAAAGGCATATATGTTAGCTATGATGCCTGAATTGAGCAAGTGAGACATCGATGGAAACCCAAGTCCATGAGGAATCACCTAAGAATGATTTTTGTGGGTTAAGAGTAGTGTTTAAACCACAAACACTCCCCCTCCATCATTTTCCCATAGTCATTAATTTCTTTCAAAAGAAAAGTATGTCTCCAACAACTTTTGTCCTGACGTGTAGCAGGCCCCTTAAAATTCCTGGTGTTGTAAACCAACCTTTCTCTAATACAACTTGTAACATAGATAGATCAATAAACCAAGAAAACGTTTTTCTCTATGCTTTGATCTAAAACGTAACCACTGCTTGGGTACCTCTAAATTCTCCCTCTTGGGATAATTCAAAATTTGTATACCAATTGATTAAATAATAAGCATGAAAGAAACACATGCAATAATCAAAATTCATTGTACACCATAAAAGAAATGAACCATATGTCATTCACAACAATAAGAAACAAGCAGGAACATTATAAATACATATCTCAAAGATGATAATTAATGCACAACGGAAATAAATATACAAGTAGAAATGCACATGACTAAGAGAACTTATATTTAATAAAACAAATCAACAACTAGATGCAAACAATGGGCGTTCCACCCAACCTTCGATGTTGTTGCTCCAAGTCTCAATAATAGGTCACCCTCGAGCTAGGGCTATGAATCCAAAAGGATGAGTCTCATACCAACATTGAGTTTCCCAAACCAATTAACAATCAATTTCTCACAAGTTTCTCAACCACACAACAAAACCCAGTTTGTGAGATCCCTCTCCCTTCATCCTGCACCACCCAAAGAAAATGAACCTCTTTCACTACCACATAGTCCCTCAAGTTGTCAACCTCTTTCTAGGGATCCAATGCTTCTAGTAAGGAAATATCAACGTTGGAAACTCTCAGGATTCTTAGTTGCAGACAATTATCTCTTAGTGTCCATTAGTTTGATGCCCATATGCATCACTCCCTTTCTATAATAATCATAAATTAATCACATCCAAACAACCATGGTTTCTTTCCTTCAACAATTCATTTTCCTTTCCCTATGCAAAACCAAGAATGAGTAGAAGAGCGAATTAGAGAGGAATGAATCCAAAACTATTTTTGAGTAAGAATGAAAGGCCAACCCCAAAGAAAATTAAGAACAAGGTTTAAATATTGAAATCATAATGTGTCCTTCCACAACAAGCTCACGTAACCCCCTCTTTCTCTCCAAAAATTCCAAGGTGGGTAAAATAAAAATAATTTTAAAATGTAAAGGCTTAGCCCTTCGACTTTCTCCCTCTCTCATGGAATAATATCCCTCTATAACTCTTTTCCTTGTCTGTCTCGCACCCAAAAATATATTTTATTATTAATAATGATCAAAGTATTACATTTCTAGGCACTTTGACCCCTTTCAATTGTTCAGGCACTCTGATGTTTCATCAAATAAACAAAATATATTATTAATCTAGGGACTGAAAATCAAGGTATTACATTGCAATTGTTGTTCACTCGTATTGCATGATATTTACCATCATATTATTAGATATCCTCCCATGGTCATCCATTAATCTAATGTAGAATCACTAATGTCACCTTACTTCCTGTTAATTTCTCCCATCATATCAACAAGAGAATCCAATTTTGTACCTTTCCAAAATATTGGTTCCTTTATTCATCTCATTGTCATAACTTAACTTGTACTTCACAACCACCACCTTTAAAGGAAAAATAACTAACCTATACATTCAACATGCAACTCAACTCAAAAACATAAACCCTTAATACTTTACCACAATAATTAACACATCAACCACTAACTCACTACCACACTCTACTCCTATTGTAGTACAAATAGGCCACTTATGTAGGAATTCATTAGGATTCAAGTGGGTCATAGTAGGGATTCAATTGACATCCATTCACTAGGCCCTTCATTGTTTGGATATCCAATGTTTTCAATTTTATTATGCTATGTTTTGAGATGTATTCAATGTGAAAGGGTCCCAACCATATCATCCTAATTTTTCATGGATTCTTTTGAAATTTATTGTCATATAGTAAAACCATTGAGCTAGGTTTATGTTGACTTGGTAAAAATTCCCTTCAATAGATAGGGGTATTCCCCGATATGATGTTCCATTAGAGTTCACACTATTTGGAATAGGAGTCCCACCTAGACTCTGGCCTAGATTCCATTACAAGTATGAGGGTTGGGTGAATGGTTGATGGAATGAGAGAATGCAATGTTTGCATATATGAGCTATTCTAGATGTGGAAAATAAATATAATATATCCTATCCTAGCTAGGAACAACCAATCTAATGAATGAACAGATAAAAGTGTATCCAATCCCTACATACAACACCTATTTAGATAGTTTTTATAGGGAGAAACATTGTTAATACATGCATAAACAAATATATGCAAAGAGAAATTCTATCTCATCAACTCATTCATGCCCATCTATTCATTGTCTCAGAACATTAATAAAAGAGAAGAAAAAATACTATAAAAAGACACACATTCATGCAAGAGAAGTATACAAATTAATTGTAAGTTTTAAACCAGTGAAGTAAAGCAATGCATATAGATTCTTAAGAAAAATAGAATTTAATAAATGGCTCATACACAGAGTATACAAAGATTTTATACCAGAAACCCTCAACCGGGAAAACCTTTCTTATATTCATTATATAGAATTTCATCATTCACTATACAATATATACAGTGTTTTTAGGTATTCTGTAGATACCAAAAACCTAATCCCTAAAACCGAGATTATTTTTAGTAAACCGCTAAAAATAGCAAAATCTGCTAAAAATAGAAAAAAAAATGCCCAAAAAAAAATATTCGGGGCGTTGCCCTAAACACTATGCGTAACCAGGGGGGCATACCTACCCCCCCCTAGGACCCCCCTAGGAAAGTGCCTGGCGCATATGACACAAACATAGAACTACTACGAGGGATCGTCAGACGCAGTTGTCAAATCTGACGCGCCTACACACACACATGCAAAGAATATAACACATACCCAACATTCTCCCACTTGTTGTTTTCTTTTCATCCAGGGGTCCCAATATTATATAGTCAACAATCCAAGGCAACAATGCCCATTGTTACTCTACACCAGGAGAAATTTTATGTGCTTACAAACTTTGTCAATGAATCTACAACATTCTTCAAAGTGTCAACCTTTTCCAGCAACAGCTTCTTTTCCTAAGCCATGTTTGTCACAAAGTGATACTGAACATCAATATGATTTGTCTTCGAATGATAATCTAGGTTCTTTGCCAAGAATATTTCACTCTGACTATGACAATCTAATCTCACTACTTGTTGTACCAACCCAATACCTGAACACAATCTTTGTAACCATATAACTTCCTTTCTTGCATGAGTGGCTTCCATGTATTCAACTTCTATAGTTGAGAGTGCCACTACAGCCTGTATTTTTCTCATCCAACTGATTTATCCTCCAAATAGGTTAAACACATACCCACATGTAGATCTTTTGCGATCTAGATCTCCAGCCCATTCTGCATCAACAAAGCCATGTATGTCCACCACTCTGTCCAATCCTGGTCTTCCTTGGTAGCACAATACATAACTGGTAGTGCCATGAAGGTACCTGAAGACCCTCTTTACTGTTGTCCAATGCTCCTTCCCTGGTTTTGATATATACCTGCTCAAAACTTCCACTGCATGTGAAATGTCCGATCTAGTACAGACCATTGCATACATCAAACTGCCAACTGCATTGGCATATGGAACATGGGACATGTCCTCTTCTTCTTCCCGTGTCTTGGACACTGATCTATAGATAACTTTACAACTATAGGAATAAGAACCTTGAATAGTTTACTTCCATGCATATTAAACCTCTACAATATCATCTCAACATATTTTCTCTGATTCAACCAGATTTTATTGTTTGCACGATCTCTTTTAATCTCCATTCCCATAATGAAGTTAGAAACACCAAGATCCTTCATGTCAAATTTGGAGGATAGCTTCGATTTCATCTCCTTGATAACATCCATGTTATTTCCTACCAACAACGTGTCATCAACATACAACACTACATAAATGAAGTGATTACCAACCTTCTTGGAATATACACAGTGATCAACCTTACTTCTTACAAATCCCAATCCAAGGATGTATGTGTCAAACTTTTGGTACCACATCCTAGGTGATTTCTTCAGACCATATAGTGACTTCCTTAGCTTACAGGCCAGCTCTTTCTTTCCCTTCACTACAAAGTCTTATGGTTGTTTCATGTAGATTTCTTCTTCCAGATCCCCATGTAGGAATGTTGTCTTCACGTCCATCTATTCCACTTAAAGATCAAAAGAAACAACAATAGATAAGATAAATCTAATAGAAGTTAACTTAGAAACAGGAGAAAAAATATCACCAAAGTCCATTCCCTCTACCTGGGAATAGTCTTTTTCTACTAACCAAGCTTTGTATTTCTCCACTTTGCCTTCTGCATTAAACTTCTTCTTGAACAACCATTTTCTACCAACCAATTTTCTTCCAACTGGGAACTCAACTATATCCCATGCCTCATTCTTATCCAAGGCATCCATTTCTTCAACCATGGTCTTCTTCCAGATTTTACTATCCTCTGAATTCACTGCTTCCCTAACAGTTTTTGGATCATAATCAGTAATAGATAAAGAAAAATTGGAATGAAAATCAAGTGGACTATACCTTTTTGGTTGCCTTCTATCTCTCATTGATCTCCTCAATACTGGGGTATGAGGTTCCTCTTCTTATTCTTCTTCTTCTTCTTCTTCTTCTTTTGCTTCCTCTTCTTCAGATGATTCAGATTTTGCATCATCCAACTCAAGCTGTATTTTCTCAGGTTCGTCTTGCGTTGGTAGGAATTCTCGTTTAGACACATATTTTACCTCTCTGAAAACAACATCTCGACTGTAAACAGTTTTCTTATTTTCTAGGTTCCAAAACTTATAATCTTTCACACCATCTTTATAACCAATAAAGATACACTTTTCAGCGTTTTTATCCATCTTACTTATATTTTCCTTTGGAACATGTACAAAAGAATCACAACCAAACACTCTAAGATTTTGAAGAGAGGGTTTCTTTCTAGACCATACCTCGTGTGGAGTTTTATCATCCAACGCTGATGAAGGTGATCGATTGACGAGGTGACATGTTGTACCCACTGCCTCTTCCCAGAATTCTTGTCCTAACCCGGCACTGCTGAGCATGCTCCTTGATTTTTCCATCAGTGTCCTATTCATCCTTTCTGCAACTCCATTCTACTGAGGAGTGTATGGAGTAGTCTTCTTCCTTTCTATACCACACTTCTTACAGAATTCTTCGAATTCATTTCCATAGAATTCTCCACCATTATCTGTTCTCAATACCTTTATTTTCTTCTCTGTCTGATTTTCTACCAGAACCTAAACTCTTTAAATTTACCAAATACCTTAGATTTCTTTCTAAGAAAATAAATCCATGTGTTCCTTGAAAAATCATTTATGAATGAAACGTAATACACAGATTTACCTAGGGATGGAACAAGAACAGGTCTAAACACATCACTATGTATCAACTCTAAGATCCCCTTTGCTCTTGTAGCACCAGATGGGAATATTACTCGATTTTGTTTACCATATATGCAATGTTCACAGAAATCAAAATCCAGAGTGCAAGTAGACATACCTTCAACCATAACTTTACTGTATAGTGTTCATAGGCCATTTTCTCCAATATGCCCCAGTCTTTGATGCCACAACATGGTCTTCTTTTCTGGGACATTATTGGTCTTTTCTCCTTCATTTCTCTACTCAGGGACAACAAAATTGTTACACCCATTAGTATAAGTTCTTCCCAACAAATTGTACAGAGTTCCACACCGAACTCCCCTCATCAACACCATTTCTCCTCGTACCATCTTGCAAGTTCCCTTTCCAAATACAGTATCCACTCCTGCATCTTCCATATTGCTTACAAATATTAAGCTCCTAGGTAGTTTTGGAATGTGCAGAACCCTAGGGAGAGTTCTAATCTTTCCACCTTTTAGCAGCAACTTAACTCTTCCACGTCCCAAGATTTTTTTTGTCGATTCATCTTGTAGGAATACATCACCACCGTCATATTTTTCATATTCAGAGAACCACTCCCTATGAGGAGTCATATGGTATGACGCACCTGAGTCGATCAACCATGCATCATGTTCTGCATGTGTACTTTTAGATGTCAGGTAAACATCACCTCCTTCTTCAATGGAGGTTTTCGCCTCTATGGAAGAGGTACTATCAAATCTTTTTGGTTTTTAAACCTTCTTAGACTTGCAATATTTCTTATAATGCCATGTTTTACCACACTTCCAACATTTCCTCAAATATTTTCCTGGAGACTTAGATCTACCTGTAGATTTAGATCTTCGCCCCGAAGGCTTACTAGGGTTCCTATCTTGGGTACGCCCTCTTATAAATAAAGCATATGTGTTGTGACCATACATGCTTTTTCGCCTCATCTCTTCAGATAACAAGCATGCAACTACATCCTCATACTTTAATGTAGATTGAGTGGTACTACCTATTGCTACAACCAGATTATCCCAAGAGTCTGACAAAGAACATAACAAAGTAATACACTTATCTTCCTCTACAATTGTAATATTAACAAAGCCAAGTTGACTTACCAGAGTATTAAAGGCATTTATATGTTTTGTCACATAATCTCCATCTTCCATCCTAAGATGATACAACTTCTTTCGAAGAAACAACTTGTTTACCAAGGACTTTGATTGATACACATTCCCCAACTTATCCCATAGTTCCTTGGTTGTAGATTCTCCTAAGAAATTCAACAACACCGAATCTGCCAGGCATAGTCGAATAGTACTCCTTGCTCTCCTATCCAACTTCTCCCAATCTTCCTTCGACATACCAGTAGGTGGTGTACTAGTAGTTTGTGCATTAGTAGGTTGTGTACCAGTTGTCTGTGTGCCAGTAGGTTGCGTACAAGTAGGCTGTGTACTAGGATCCACAACGATCCATTTTTCTTTGTCTAAAAGAAGGTCCTCCATCTTCAGCTTCCATAGCTCAAAGTTTTTATCGTTGAACTTCTCTATCTCGATTCTCTAAGAACTTGCCATTCCTCTTTATGCACTCAAATCACCACTACAAAAGCTCCCATTAAACCTAGGTTTATCACAGGCCCAAGATAAACTTGATCTATCAAGACTGAGCCAAACCCTCAACAACAAAGGCATCCTTCTGAAGCCAAAAATGAGCACTGATACCACATGTAAGTTTTAAACCTGTGAAGTAAAGAAATGCATTTAGATTCTTAAGAAAAACTGAATTTAATCAATGGCTCATACACAGAGTACACAGAGATTTTATACTGGAAACCCTCATCCGGGAAAACCTTTCTTATATTCATTATATCAAATTTCACCATTCATTATAAAATATATACAATGTTTTTAGGTATTCTGTAGATACCAAAACCCTAATCCCTAAAATAGCAAAATCTGCTAAAAATAGAAAAAACTGCCCAAAAAAAAAATTGGGGGCATTGCACGTAACCAGGGGACGAGCATACCTGCCCCCCCCTACGACCCCCCTATGAAAGAGCCCGATGCACATGACACAAACATATCACTACTACGAGGTATCGTCAGACACAGTTTTCAAATCTGACGTGCCCATACACACACATGCAAAGAATATAACACATACACAACATTAATAAGGTAATCTTACAACACTTCACAATAACTCAACATTCACTAGAAGTAGTTCACAACCAATAGTTACTAGAAAATTTTGTTTGGCCTCTATATAAATGGCCATGAGGACTTCTTGCTATTACTTTTAGAAAAATATTCTCCAAATATTATAGAATTGAAGAGTCCTTTCTAAGTGGGTACTCGTTGGTTTATATAACTAAGTTTGATAATTGTTTCTTGGGACTTCTTGGATTCTGAAGTGACTATTACAAAACACTTCACCTTCCCCATTTATGTTTCTTCCTACTTTAAAAAATAAAATATGCAATTTACAAATTCAAATTTGTCTTATGATTCCCCTTTGTATTTTTCTCTAATATATGCTTCCCACACTTCATTATAATCTGAGATTGATATTATACTACGTTATAATAGGGACTCTAAACCAACTTCATGGGTTGTTGAGTTTTGAGAATGAATCCTCATGTCTCTTTTCAAGTTGGCCAAGGAATATTGAATCATACATTGGGCTCTTGATAGATTCACAATATCTTTATCCATTAGGGAAGTGGTTAACCTAAGTGGGGTTTAGACAACCATTTATCTAGTGTGCATTTCTTGATCTATTTATTCTTGTAGTTTATCCTCTGGATTTGGTTGAAATAGATCACATATTTGGGGCAAATGGAATTTGATGGATAGAGTCATGGATGTCTTGTGGATTCTAGTACATATTCTAAGTGAATTCTTGAAATCCTTTTCCATATTTTCCCTTCCTTGCTGGAATTTAGAAAGAGAAACACAGTTTAGTTCACATTCCCAATTAGTCATTCATGGTAAGACCTCAAAGGAATTCATATTTTCTTATGTCCATTGCTTCATCTTATCTATACCTACTTGTATCCTGATAAACTCCATTTTTTTGGTTTGATGTTTGTCTAGTTGTTCTATGATTTGGGAGGCTTTCTTCTGGAATCCTTGTATTCTAGCGTACAACTCTTTGGCCAAATTGTGGGGATCTTTTCTCACTCCTTCAACGCTTATTCCGAATTATTAGACATTGGTTTTCTTTTCCTTGTGGAATTGCATCTCTTCTTCTAGGGTCCTTATTATTTCCTTGTATTCCTCAATTAATTTCATCATGTTATTCAAGTTTTTCTTTGATTCCTGAGTGAATGATACACTGGATGAGTGATAGCTAAGGGATCATATATGATATTTTCCACTACATCCTTATATTTTTTTACTGAGAACGAGGTGAATCTAGCAATAAGAAACCATATAATTCTATGTTGAACAATTTTACTTGACTCTTTGTCAAATTTGAAGGAGTTTAGGTTTCCTACCTTCTGATCTTTAGACAGTTTGAATTCCCCTAGCCCCAATTCTCCCAATGGGAAATTCCCTCCAGCCAAGGGAGGATATAAGGATGATCCTTGGATATCAGTATCCATGGGATCCAATCCTTGTTCATGTTATTGATTTATTCTCTTATCTTCCTATTATATTTTCTTCTATGCTTCTTATTCTACTACAACTTCTTATTCTCTCCTTCACTATTTTGCTTCTACGCCTGTTGCCTCTTACTCTTTTCTTTTCTATTCATTTTATTTATTTATATTTTTTTGAGTTGTTATTGCTAATAATTATTCTTCATTTCTCTTATTGTGTTCCTCTTCTTCTTTTTTCTTATGTTCATCCCCCTTTGATCTATTCTCTTCTTCTAGTATTTTTTTTCCTTTTTTCCTCTATATCCCTATATTTATTTTCATCATGTATGCTAGGAGCTTCCTCTCCTTTTGAAAATTACTTCATCATTCGTTTTTTACCTTTAGTGGATTTCTTATTGCTACTATTGGATTTTCACAGGGTAATTCCTAAAAAACCTTCCCTCACCAAAGTGAAAAGAGGATAAGGTATCATTTTCTTCCTATGCCTCCTTAATTTCCTTGAAAGAACAAGCACCAATCTAGAGTGGCATAAGTGGTGAAATCATTTTCTTATCTATATTTAAATATGCACCTATCCCATATGCCAAAGTTTGGTAGGATATGTCCTAAAAAAACAATCTATCAAGAACAATTTTGGGGACTAGGTGTGGGTATTTGATGTCCCTGTACACTATGATGTATGTACCATATTCTAGTAAGTACCAATTTCATATTGTTGTCTCACTTGTGCACATCCTTCTTAATTATGGGGGGTTAAAGACCCATAGTTCGTCCAGAGTTGACCAACAAAATCCCCAAGGTGTTGGCATATCAATCCTCATTCAAAGAATGAAGAAGGTCTCACCTAAGATACCATGAGAATCATATAGACCATATGGTATTATCTCAGTGATGATGGGTTAAGTACATAAGGAATTCATTCGGGTTGACATTCATACATTCCATAGAAATAAACTTAAAGACTAATAACATGCAATAATAACACATACATTCATCAGACACAATATCAACACATCAAAGGATAGGGATCACTACAACGTTTATTATATTCATTGAACCAGTCGCATACATATACCAAGAGACTCGTGAATTAACAGGAATAACGCCTTGAGATTTGATACATTGTCATAGTAGTTCATTGCATGGTGTCATGATATTTCTCTTAAAATCTATAGGTATTACAAAAAATAGACTTAGAAACAGACACACTACAAAACATGATCTCATAGCGAGACCAAATACATCGACCACAAAAACAATGATCCCAACAACAAAAATCAACGGCTAACTCAACAACCAACTAACCAACTCATTCTCTGTCATTGTTTCTCACTTTTACTTCGTTACTTTCTCTAGTTCTCTTTCACTTTAGTTATTTTCCACTCACATTGTTGATTTCCTATCATGCATGCTTCTATCACCTGTATGTAGTCCACATAGCATGTTTGGAGCTATGGCAGCCTTAACTACCTTTCCAACTCATCCCTTTACTCCTCCATGATCACTTGTGCTTCTTGAAGTAATCATTCAAGAATATTTCCTGAATATTGTTTTCTCAATTCCGACATGCATGTGGTATGTTATTATTTTTTGGCACACTTAGTAGAACTCAGGCTTGCATGCATAGTAAAACTTAGACTAGTGCATGTCTTTGTTGGGGTCTAAGGATGTCTAAAAACATCCTTAGTTTAACATTAATTTATCAACCCTAGGAGTTGTATTTTATCTCAAAAATATCAGCAAAGTCTATGCAGATAGCTCGTAGAGGCTAAAATCATGTAGTTAAAGCAAATCCGAGTTTATAAACAATCAAGTTCCTCAAACATTCATTAAAGATTCTAGGAATTGAAATCTAATGTTGTGCAATGGAAAGGAACTAACTAACCTATTGAATTCATTTTAACTAAAAGAAGTAATTGAATCTAAATAAAGACTTGCAGAATTGACTACTACTATGAATCAAATTACTGGAAAGGAAAAGGCGAATTACTCTATCTATGGAAAGAAATAACGACTGTAATCTAATCGAAAGAGACAACAATTGTACTTCTATTGAAAGGAACAACAACTATATCTTAATGGAAAGGAACAACAAATGTAAACTAATTGAAAGGAACAACAATTGTGAATTTAAGTAAAAGGAACGCATATGAAATTATGAGGAATTGTCATGCATCAAATATTAGTAATAGAATCTGGAATGGTAATCATCTAATGCTTAAGGAAATATCTATCTCCTGCAAATGATATAAAATCATCAACACGCTTATGCATTCATTTAACTACTGTAAAAGAGAATCGAATCACAAAATAGAAATTGAACTGATACAATTATAGGTCAAATAATAGCTCCTTCAGACTGGGCCCTTGGTCCTTATAAGCAATTCTATTTGAAACTCAATATGTAGAAATGGAAAAACCGCTCAAAGCTTTTATTGATTTCATAGTTGGTACAACATTTACAAAAACTACTAATGCAAAGCAATTCTAAGTTCTGAGTTCATGGGTGCAATTCTTCTCCTTATTCTGGATCTATTACCCTCTTATATATTACAATAATCTAGGTAAATCAAGCTATCCTAAGGATCAAAATATCCTCAAGATTGCTTTACTATCATAAAGTTACAATATAGGAAATCGATTATCTCCAAAACTGCTTTGCGCCAAAAGTCTTCAACCTTCAATAGCTTGCACATATTCAAGATCTTTTTGGCTATCTTGGGTTTGACAATATTTATCCAAATATGTAACAAAATCAAACAATTCCAATCGTATTTTAAAATCTATTTAATATAACTTCGATAATAACTCTGAGAGACATATTAATCACTTTTTATCCTACTTATCCCTAATTAATTGAAAAGTCAATCAAGATTATATCATGAATTGTGGGAAAATGGGAGATATTCGTACCTTTTTCATAACCCAACATAACCCCCAGCTTACCTTCTTGCATGTCCTCATGCAAGATGATATCTTACATGTAAAGCAGTTATGATGTAGGGAGGAGAAGTTGGTTTACCAGGTTTCCTGAAACCATTGTTTCTTTTGAGCACTTCAAAAGCGGTGTCCTGCCTCTTTTTATTAATTTGATAATCCTTCTAGTAACTCTCTGGAGGAAACCAGATGAGAGGGGGATTATACCTGCACCCAATCCAAGAAGTCCCTTCCTCCTAGAGAAGTCTAGAATATATTTCTATTCTGAAGGTGGTTGTAAAGAAATTTATGTACCCAAAGGGTTCCCTACTCTTTACTTCACTGGAGTATGCATCCCATCTCATTTTAGAAGCAGCAAGAGATTCTTCCTTAAGTTCTCTAAAACGTGTAATACCTGAACATATAACCTGTACATGAATAGGGGCTAAGGATTCTACGACCCCCCTTCTTTTCATAAAGGTTTTATGTCGCATAATGGCTGGAAAGGAATATGGAGGCTCTCCTCTGACCCAGATATCTATCCCAGTTTCCCTCTTTAAGAAATTTTTGTGAGATTTACCCCATCTGACTTGGATCTGAGTAAATGAAAGAAATGATTGAAACTATATGTCATCTATGAATGGGTTAGGTTTATCTTCCCTTTCTTCTTCTAGAACAAAATTATGAAAGTATAACTCACTCAGCAGGTATTGTACCTTTTCATCCTACTCTCTGAAACATGAAATAAACTCAGATACCATGGAAAATGTAATGGGTTTACCTACTCTGATGGCCTTCACTCTCAATAACAGATAGTGTTCTAACAGGAATAAAGTGTAATTGGTGGCAGGGGCTTTGCAATTGATGGCATCAGAGTAGACATCACAGATTTCTTTGATTTGCTCCAAATCTTTTTCTAATTGGGTTTGTACCTTCTTTACCTTCCATTGGTCTCTAGTGAGATTAGCATGGGTCTCACTCTATGTTGTTTTCATGTCCCTTAGTTGTTTAACAATATTTTGATGTTCAGACCTAGTGACCATCTCATATTGGTGTTCATCCAATGCTCGTTGGGCTTGTCCCAACTTTTCATTTAGCTTATCAATGGTGGCACCCTATGCTTGAGATTGGGATGCTTGGTATTCTTCCATAGCGCCCATCTCCTCCCTGGATTGAGTTAACGCTTGTCGGGCCTGTGTAAGCTCTGCTTCTATTTTGTCCATAATATCACTATGTTTCTAGGACTGGAGTGTCTGATGCTCTGCCATGGTCAGAGATTCATTTTTGTTTTGAATCAGGGTTTGTTGACACTGCATCAATTCTTCCTCCAATATATTGATGGTAGCATTCTTCTGAAGGAGTTGAGTTGTTTCCTATAAGACTGGGGTATCTGTCTGCACCTCAACATCAATTGTTTTTGTATCCTTCATCATTCCCTGTGTTTCTAAGGGAATTATTTCCTCATTTTGAGCTACTACTTCTTCTACTACTATTTCCTCAGGGTTTGTTTGTATCCCCACAGATTTTGTGGTGATTTCTTCCTTAGGAAGAGGGTTTCTTCCTTACACTCAGGTCCTTTTGTTTTTCTTCTTTCTATGGGCCTTATCTGCTTGTTCTAGTAGCTTCCTCAATTCTTTAATAATTTCCTTGAGTTTTCCCACCTTCTTCTTTAATACTTCAGCCTTCTTAGCTTTCTTTTTCAACAATTTGTTTTCCTTTTTCTTCTTTCTAATTCTCCTATGGCTCTTGTCTAATTTATGTTTTTGAGGGGCCTCAAGGTCTTCTTCATTCTGGCTAGTAGATGGTTGTTCCTCTATTCCTTCCAAATGCTCTATCTATCCAAGAGGGCTTCTCATTTCAAAATGAGGTTCTTCCTGTGTTGTGTCCTCTATGAAATACATTTCAATATCAGTAAAATCTTCAGCAGGTTTTGAGGAGGAGGCTCGTTCTGGGCATTTTTCTGGATTACTGTACCTCTATCAATTGAGGTTCCTAAGCTCCCCAAAACCTGAGCTATTTCTACCTCATATCTCTTCAAAAATTGTTTTGTTAGATGTTCTAATGTTGGTTGGGTGTCTTCCTGATCATTCCTTTGTAAGGTCTGTTCTTCTTGCTCAATTTCTTGATCATTTTCCTGTAGAGACTACTCTGTAAAATCTTGAAATTCTTCAGGTTGTTTTGTTGTATCCTGAATTTCTTTAGTCATTTCCTAAATTTGTTTAGGGTCTCTTGTTCATTTGGTTCTCCTTCTTCTCTCGATGATGGCTTTAGGAGCAGTAGTTTCTCTCTTCCTGTTTTTTGTTAATGCATGTGTTTGTGAGGTTTGAGCCTCTGGGATTTGAGCAAGGTCTTCCTCAGCTTCAGTTTGAAGAGACATAATTTATCTTTGGGAAGTGGTCTCCTCTACCTATCTATATTCAATTTTTTATGGTGGGTCCTCATGACATAATTCGGGTTGTTCCATTTGCAGAGGTCTGTTGGCCTCTATCAGACTACCCCAGGTCAATTGAGTTTGACGCAGTGCTTTATTTATTACCAATTTAACTAATCTATGGTGGTTGATAACAACAATAGGGTCCTTGGACTTTTTTGTTCTTAAGTCAACCTCATGTAATATGGAATTCAGAAATAAAGGTAGATTAAGTACTAATCGTTGTTTTAAGGATGCGAGCAATTTGAGATGGCGAGGTCGAATTATGTCGTATCATCCATCATAGGTGATGTACCACTGAAGTACCCTTGCCAATTCCTTCCATGGTTCACTGAGGGTACTGGGATTAACTCCCTTTCCTTTTTTATCCAATTCTTCCATGGGGTCTGTGAAAGATTCCATAACATCCTTCAGTGTTTTGTATCTTCCTTTCCACTAAATTCCCATGTTAGGGAGGTCTGTGACCTCTGTTATGATTTTAGGGGTAACTAGGATTCTTATGTCTCGCACCATGGAGATTTCTCCTTTCAAATTCTGAAAGAATTCAAGCGTGACATTTGTGTCATATTCTTGCAAAATGGTTGAAGTACTTCATCCACCCCAGACGGTGTAGGATCTCTCTTTCCTGATCTATTACCTGTAGTAATGTTGGCTCCCTGTGCACACTTTGGCCACCCATATCTCTATGAGAAAAATAAGAACAACTGTCGTTCCTATTTGCAAATTTGGTTAGACCATCTTGGAGAAACAGTTACCAAAAATAGAAAATATCAGCGACAACGAGTGTATAAAAATGTGGGTTTTCCATTTATTACAATCATTACATCTTATTAGAAAGTGTGTTGAGCATCCACTCCCCTCATTAATGTAGAGTTCATCCTCGACCTTCATCTTAGGCGAATGTAATAAGTGTAGGTATGTTTCGGTGAGAGCTAATGATTGCACTATCGCCGCCAATGGGGACTAATCATGTATAATTTTCAAAAAACCACTTTCAACTGAAATCATTAAATGATATTCCTTTTCCATGGAAATTTTGAATTTATTATACCTATGCTAAAAAATGCTTTATGGATAAATAAACCCAAATAAATTATATATGTTTATTTTAAAAATATTCAACATATCATAATATTGTTAGTTTTCCGAGTTATTGAGTATAACTGACATGATAGCCTCATTATTTGAGTAAAGGAAATCTAGAGACACACAAAAACTTGGTGTTTTTAAGATAAACTTCCATACCACAGGCAGAGCCATTGTTGCCAGCAAGCATCCATAGCCTTGACAGGGTTTCCTTTTAACCCAAATATGAGCCTGTATCCTTAATAAATGTTTGAATCGTCTTTCCCCAAAAAGACCATTATCCTAGTTTGGTAGCCAAATGATGATAATGCCACTTACTAGATTATAACTTAAGTGAACAAGCCATCTCATGATGAGACCTCTTGTCCTTTGAAAAAAACAAATTCAAAGTCCATTGCCCTGGTGTGGTAGCCATAGTGGAAATGTCACTTAGGTTAGTATCTTATTATTGTGGTAGGTTGGCTCGTGATGAGACCCCCTATTCTTCGTGGGAAAAAAAAATGATTACTTATCTTTATTCGTTTTTATTTTTTCCTTGAATTGTATTTTCCCAAAAAACACCATTATCTTGATGTGGTGGCCAGATGATGATAATGCAACTCACTAGATTATAAATTAAGTAAACAAGCCATCTCATGATGAGACCTCTTTGTTGGACATACCTACCACACTTAGAGGGGGGGGTGAATGAGTGTGCAGATCTTTTTCCCAAAACTTCCCTCTTACACAAAAATCATTAGTTAGCATTCGAAATTTACTCATTACTCATTGTTGTCATTAATTATCAGTTACATGTGAGTACATATTAGCAACATATACCAACAATATATCATCAACAAATCATCTCCACAAGGAACACAAGATGTTTGTACAATTTTTCTTTTTATTTTGGACTTCAATCCGGGGGTTTTTCAGCAACAACTAAATAGAGTACAACTCTACAAGAGAACCATCTCTATATGCAAGAATAATCTTACATTCTCAGCACCAACTGAGATGAGTAAAAAATCCTCAATAGATATCAATCTGTACCATAAACAAGAGCATCAACCATGCACCAACCTGTGCCAAACAACCTGTAATCAACCTGTACCATAAACAAGTGCATCCAACCATGTACCATGTATATTCCAATCATGTTTCAACTACTCATCAACAATGACTCATCAATATGTACCAACATCATCAACTATACACCTCATGTATGTGCCAACTCATCAACTTCTTGTCTCAACCATGACTAGTTTTGGATTAGTCAACAACCCTAACTTGAAATAATCATAACTTTGTACCTGTAATGAATAAAGATCTGAAACTGATACACAATGTTCCTCAGTTTGTTTTATGCAATTCCTCCAGGTGTTACTACTTGTAACCTCTCAAAAAATGAGTTATAGCAAAAATGGCATACCTTGCGGAATTCTAGATTATTCTAGAGAGCGACCTTGTAGAGCATTCCCCACACAAAATATTTGATGAAATGATCTAAAACTGTTACACAGAATACTAAATACTATACCCTAACCAACACATTTTTTCTCACTAAATTTGTATCTATTATGAATAAGTTATGACGTTTTTACCTGAAACACCTGATTTTGACTAGTTTCAGGACTGGCCACAAACCCTATTTTTCACGAAGTGTAACTCCCAAAATACACCGACCCACAAGATGAAATTTTAACCAGAGATACTTGGATATTTTTTCTCACTTGCATAGCAATTTCAGGATCTGAATCATTATAGAAAAAATGTTATAGAGAAAATGGTGAGATGACTTGTAAATAACATACCTTAGAAAACACCATCAAAAGAATTTATCCTTCCTTGCATTTCAGCCTTCTTTTCTTCACTTTCCTCAGAATTTCGGCTTAGATATCCTTTTCTTACCTTGGAAACCTATAAATATTCAATATTCTCAAGTATAATTAAAATGAGAGAGCCTTGCCTCTTATTTATACTCTCCAAGTAGCTTCCTTAAAAACATCTTCTAGGTCACTTGGCCCACTTTCCTTATTTTAGTGTTGGGTCCACTTCTAATTTCTCCATTAAATTTATTATTGAAATAATTTAT
>ML780230.1:672752-696788 GCA_009831015.1 Picea engelmannii
CTATGCATTCTCATCAAGGACAATACATATTATATTACATCAATCATCAATCAATCAATCCTTTGACATCAATCAATCACTTGACATCAATCAATGACATCAATCAATCAAACCATTGGCATTAATGACAACATGATCCAACACTCTTGTCTTTTGACAAAAGAAAATGTCAAAGGCCATTGCCCTGGTGTGGTATACATAGTGGGAATGTCACTTAGGTTAGTGTCACATGATCATGGTAGGTTGGCTCGTGATGAGACCCCCTATTCTTTGTGGGAAAAAAAGTTTTATTACTTATCTTTATTCGTTATTTTTTTTTTTTTTTTTTTTTTTTAGAAAGGGCTTTGTTAAGGGAGGCTCATCTACTTCTTAAGAGTAAGTGATGGTGTAAATAAGTGTAAGGATTCCAAGTAAAAGTGTTCTTAAGAATTCTTTATAATATGAAGGAAAAATATCATTCAGGTATATTTGTATGTATACGGGGAAAATAAACAAATTATGGTGGTTACTGAGTATGAACAAGGTTTAATATATTTCGAAGAGATTAATCCCAAAAAAAAAATTATAAGGTATGGGAGATAATCCATAAAATAATGACAAATTGTGGTGATGACAGTTAGAAATAATGCTGGTAAAAATTATTTGGTGAAAGTCGTACCCCAAAGGAATGGCTTGGTATTTTATCAACAATGTAGGGAAGGAACGGTGAAATGAATAGTAGTTTCACAAAAGGAAAAACGAGCACGCAAAAGGAACAACAGGTGCATAAAAGGAATGACAATTGTTCTATTCAAAGGAACAACAAGCATGCAAAAAGGAACAACAAGTGTTCAAAAGGAACAGCAGGTGCGCAAAAGGAACAACAAGTGTTCAAAAGGAACAACAAGCGTGCAAAAGGAACAGCAGGAGCGCAAAAGGAACAACAAGTGTTCAAAAGGAACAAAGGCGTACAAAAGGAGCAGTGGGGGCACAAAAGGAACGAAAATTGTTCCATTCAAAGGAACAACAAGTGTGCAAAAAGGAACAACAAGTGTTCAAAAGGAACAGTGGGCGCACAAAAGGAACAACAAGTGTTCAAAAGGAATAGCAGGTGTGAAAAAGGAACAACAGCTGTGCAAATGGAATAGAAAGTGTTCAAAAGGAACAACAAGCGTGCAAAAGGAACAACAAGTGTTCAATATTTGCCTATTTACTGCTGTAAAAAAAAATGGTGGATTTTCGATGAAATACAAGGTCTCTGTGACAAGACAAAGCAAGAGTGAGGAACAGAAACGAGTGTTGGTTGTGTTCATTATGATTTTCTCAAGTGGATTTCATAATAATAAACAAAAAAGAAACTAATAACACAATAAGTTCTACGAGAAAGCTATATACAATATGTACAATGTCAACAAAATTCATCATTTATGGAGTTGGGGTGGTTGGTTTACCTTCCCAGCCACCCAAAATTTGAATGGTATGGTCTTTACTTCCTGGTAGAATAATTATTTTGAAGGCTGATGATAGTAAAGTCGTAGTTCGTGTCCATTGACCCGAAATGGAGATCCAGACCCTTCAATGGTGCTTAATGTGACTGTACCATTATCATGGAATTCATTGATTTCATATGGTCCCAGCCACCATGTATGTAATTTTCCCAGAAAATCCTGAAATCTGGAATCATAGAGGAGCATCCAATCACCTTTTTTAAATGATTTTTTCTTGATATGCTTCTCATGCCAGGTCGTTCTCTTTTGTTGAATAATAGTTTTTCTCTCTACAGTAGACATGCATGCTTCATCCAATTCATTGAGTTGTTGAAGGTGTTATTTATGTGTTTCTGTAAGATCCAGTCCAATTTCCTGGGCCATCCTTAGAGTCTTGATCTCAAACTCGATTGGAAATATGGGTTCTTTTCCATAGACTAAATGATAAGGAGAGTAGCCAGTGGCATTACACCATGTTGTGTGGTAATCCCATAAGTAATTTGGGAGCTTAGAAGCCCAATTTTGTCTGTTTGTTGAGACAGTCTTTGTCAAGATTGCCTCGAGGATTTTATCGGTGCTTTCTACTTGCCCATTTGCTTGTGGATGGTATGGAGAAGTAATTATGTGTTTAATATGATAATTATGCATGGTGGTGGTGATTCTATGAGCTGTAAATTGTGACCCCCCATCAGTAATTGTCTCTCTTGGTAGCCCATAGCGTACGAATAATTTGAAAATAAATTTGATGACTACTTATTTTGTTGCATTTGGTAAGGCTTCTGCCTCTACCCATTTATTCATGTAGTTCGTTGCAACTAGAATATAGGCCTTCTAATTTGACTTTGGATTGAAGGGGCCAATGAATTCTAGTGCCCATCTCTCAAATGGTTATGCAACTACTTGTGCTTTCAAAGTTATTTCATCAGCCTGACCTAGTTTTCCCATCCATTGACAACTATCGTAGGTCTGGACATATTTCTTCCTGTCTCTGAATATTGAGGGCCAATAATAGCCCATCTGCAAAATTTTGTGTCCATTCCTGTGGTCTACAAAATTCCCACCACAAGGCTCATCATGTCCAGCCTTCAGTATGTTGTATATTTCATCATCTTGTATGCATCTGCGGATCTGGAGATCAGCTCCTGTGTGGAAGAGATATCCATTGATCCAGGTGAATCGTGCGCTACCCTAGATGATCAATTTTATTTCCCTTGATGATAGATGTTTCGGTAATCTTCCCGCTGCCAGATAATTTTCCACATCAGTGTACCAAGGTGTCTTTGTAGTAACGGAAAACAGATGATCGTCTGGAAATTGATCTTCAATTGTTAAGGAGTCGTATGTTTTGGGTATGCAGGATAGGAAGTCTGCGACACGATTTTCTCTCCCGGGTCGATCTTTGATGGTGATTTCAAATTCCTGCAATAGTAATAACCATCGAGTGAACCGTCCATTAGTAATCGGTTTATTAGCTAGATATTTGATAGCAGAATGATCAGTATACAGAATAACTGGATAGCCTATTATATAATGACAAAATTTATTAATGGCATGTATAAAAGCTAAAAACTATTTTTCTGTTACTGTATAATTAAGTTCAGCTAGAGTAAGATTCTTTCTAATAAAATAAATGGCGTAGGGTTTCTTGTCTTCTTCCTGTCCGAGGATAGCGCCTATGGAAATATCTTATGCATCAGTGGAGATGTGAAATGGTATTTTCCAATTTGGTCCCCTCAACACCGGTGTTGTCGAGATCAACTTCTTGAGTCCTACAAATGCCACATCACATTTGTCAGACCACTGAAACTCTACATTACCATTCAAAGCATGTAAAGGTGTGACGGTTCTTGCAAAATTTTCCATAAATCTATGATAGTATCTTGAAGCTCCAAGGAAACTACATACCTCAAGTTGTGTGTGTGGTGTAGGTAGATTAAGGATTACCTCTATTTTTGTTGGATCTACTCTAATTCCATCTGTAGAGATATAATTCCCTAGAACCACACCTTCTGTCATCATCATGTGACATTTTTCTTAGATTAAACATAACCTGGTTGCAATGCACCATTCTAGTACCTTCTCCAGATTATTCAGTTCTTGATCGAAGTCATCACCATAAGGAGTGAAATCATCCATATAGACTTCAAGTCCTTCACTGATTATATTGTTGAATATGCTCAGAATGGCCCTTTGAAAAGTGGTTGTAGCATTACAAAGTCCAAAGGGAAATACTATGTATGCAAAGGTGCCCCAGGGGCATGTGAATGTAATTTTATCTTGATCTTCTGGGGCAATCTAAATTTGATTTTACCCACTAAAACCGTCTAGGAAAGAAAATAATTTCTTCCCTGCCAAAGTATCCAGGACCTGATCAATGAAAGGCAAAGGGAAGTGGTATTTTTTAGTGGCTTTGTTAAGTTCCTTGTAGTCAACACAGATTCGCCATTTCCCATTTTTCTTTGGGACATTCACTAATGGGGAAACCCATCGACTATTTGAGATGGGATATATAAAATCTACGTCCAACAGCTTTTGTAATTATTCTTTAATGATATCCCTGAGGTGAGGATTCAATATTCTTTGTGGCTGTCAAATAGGCTGGGCATATTTCTCAACATAAATTTGGTGTGTGCAAAGTTGTGGATCAATACCTTTCATATCAGAGTACTCCCAGGCAAAAGCTTGTTGGTATTTGGAGAGGACTTGAATTGGAGTTTGTTGTTGTTGTTCATCTAAATTGGCATTGATGTTCAAAGACCTCCCTGGTGCAATCTCGACGGATTTGTTCTTATGAACAGTTGTAGTTGGAATTTGTTGTTCCATTAAATCTTCCAGCAGGTCTCCCTGTGCTTCACAGTCTAGAACAACTCAGAGCATCTAGCAGGTTGGGTTGCTCACAATGGTTGGGCTATCAATAAGCTCACTGATTATGTCATCCTCTAGCTAGTTTTTAATTATGAGGGCTTCTTCCAGCGTAAGAGGGGCTCGTAAATCCTTTTCTGGGTATCGTGGTGGTGGAAATTGTGCATATATGAAAGTTGGGCTTGGCTTGGCAGGAGGATATAAGATGAGATTCTTTGTGATACCCCCTCTAGCGATTGTCATATTACCCATTTGGCATCCTATGTATGCATCTGTTGTTGCGAGCCATGGCTTGCCCAGTATCAATGGATGCCCTTCAAGTCCACTTCTTGGTTTGATGATGAGGAAGTGAACCAGATATTCCCAAGAGTCGATGGAGATGGCTATATCATGTAATTTTCCAACTGGTTGAACCACCGATCGATCTGCGAAATGCAACATAATTGCGGTGGGTTCGAAGGAGTCAAAACCTGGGGTATTGCAGGTTTCCATAGTTAGGATGTTGATGTCTTCTCCCAAATCAACTAGCATATTTGGAAAAGAACAGCCCTAGATCTGAACTGTTATTATGGAATTCCCCGGATCTGCATATTTGACTGGTTCTTGTCTACCTAAAATTAGATGAGAGAAGGCCCCTACCACGTGGACTGTTGATGACGGATCTTTAATTTTTCTAACACACTTTATCCCACATAGCTCTTTGATCATCTTTGCGTAAATTGGGATGGCTTGAAGAGCTTGCAAGAGTGGAATCTTGATATATAAATTCTTGAGTTCCCCTACAATGTCAAAGTTGGGATATACGGTCAGTTTTTCTATCATCAATCTTTCGAGGAATGAAGGGGAGGGAATTTCATCCTTATCGGGATCTTGTGATTTGACTGTGTTCCACCCCTGCTCAATTTCTTCTGTTATTACCACAGTCGAGGGTGTTATTGTTGGTTATTTTTCATTCTCCTTCTCTTGAAAAACGTTATTTTCTTCAGGAGAGATTATGCGCCCCAATATCAACCATAGTTCATTGCACCCTATCAAGCTAGTTTCTCCTTCCCCATTATCCATAATCTGGATGAGCTAAGCCAGTATTTTGTTTGGATTTGGGTGAGGCTGGGATGGTAATTGAGGGCGCATTTGTGATTGAGGGTTCTCGGGTAGTTGGAGTGGTGCTTGTAACATGGGCTGAGTTTGACGGACCATCCCCATGGGTTGTTTGTTTATCCCCATGGAGCACTGCCAATTCTAATTCTAATTTGGGTTTTGGGCAGTCGTGTTGGGCCACTGTGAAGGGTATATATTGTTATTTGATTTTTTCCAGGATGAGGTGCAATATTGTGAGTTAGGCCAAGTTGAATTTGCAGTTGGTTGATTCTGCCAAGCAGGATTTGCAGCGGGTTGGTTTTCCCAAGTGGGATTTGTAGGTGGGTATTGTTGGGGCTGCCAATTTTGATTAGTAAATGGTTGACCCTGCCATGCATTACCAAGAGCTTGCTGATGATTATACTATCCAGAGAAGAAAGAGGAAAGGTCATGTAGTGTATTTGGAGGTCGATTATGTCATTGAAAACACTGAGCCATCAGATACAATGACTATGTTCCTTATTTCACTTCTCTAAAGACAACTTTCAGTCTAGGGAGAGATGGGAATTGTTCCGTGTTGTGATCATTGGCACAAATAGCACAAAACCTGAACCACATCCAAAGGGAAATCCTTTGGACCATGTTGTCTTCTACATCTATGGAAAAATATGGCCAAAGTTTGTTTTGCTTCTATTTTTTTCTATTTGGCTTGCAATACATCCAATTGTGTAGTCATAGTGCTCAAAATATTTGTTTTGAATTTTCTAAGAGATTACCAACTTCAGCAAGTGTAACACCCCCGCTGGTAGTATTGTTATTTTTGGTGAGGGAGGTATGCATCTCTGATCTGGTTCATGAACTTCCTCTTGAGCACCTGATGCACAATAGGACAATGTCATCATAAGTTTCTTGATAAATGTCACCCTTCCCCATTAAATTCAATGTTTCTACACATTCATCTTTCATACCCTTAATCAGAGTTTCCTTAAGTACTTCACCTGGTCACGTACCATAGGGTGATCTTTGTATATTATACTGAAATCTCTCAACATACTCTTCTAATGATTCATTTTCTTTTGCAGTCATTTGAAAGATTTCATATTTTAAGTCTCTGGTTCTACAATAATCATGATATTTTGTCAAGAAGGCCTATTTCATCTCATCCCATGAGTTTATAGTTCCGCCCCCTAATCCCATAAACCAATGTAGAACTGCTCCTTTCAAAGTGGAGGGAAACAATTTTAATTTTTGGGGTTCAGAGGTGTAATCATACCCTCTACATAGGACATCAAATTCAAATAAGAATGTGTCCGGGTCTTCTGAGATTAATCCATCAAAGGTCAGCAGGTTTTGTAGGGGAATTGCCTTCATGGGGGCATTGGTGATTGGATCAATTATCAAATATTCCAATGTGGAAGTATGGGGACGTTTTTTATTTTGTTGTGCCATTTAATCGAAAATATGCCAGAAATCTTCATGGATTTCTTGATCTGGATATTTTATTTGAATTGGTTGGTTATCTGATCCTCTAGAGGATTTGATTTCACTCCCTCTATCTGGGATTTCGGGTATGCCTTCTTCTTTCTCAGGAGATTCAAGATTAGGTGGTGGGTCTGCCTTAGCTATCCCACTGGTTTCTCCTTCTCCTTCCTCCAGATTACAAGAGCTTCCCTCTTTTAAAGGGTTGAGGGGTGGAATATATGTGCTCTGAAATGTTTTCTTAGTCCCTTCAGTTTTTCTATGAATCTTAGTGTGGGTTGCAGTTGGTGAAACTGCTACCTGAGAGATTCAGGAAGATCCTTTTCTAGGTCCAACCGAAGCTTGAGATTCTTCTTTTCGGATGATGTCATCTATGAAAGTTCTTATTCTAAGGAGCATTAAGCCCTGGGCTTTGGTAATTTTTGGTGGGGGTTTTGGTTTTTCAAGATCTTTCTTCGTAGTCATACACACTTCACAAAAAAAAGAAAATCAAGAAAAAAAACACCTATGCAACCTCTTAATGTGTCAGCTAGAGGTAGGTGTTGGCATAAGCATATTACTTATTGCAAGCATAGGTTCTTACCTTCCATCTTCAATATGTCGTCCTCTAGAGGCACAATCTATGCTACCTTTGACATTTTTCCCCGGCAACGATGCCAAAATGTTGGGGTCTAAAAATGTCTAAAAACAACCTTAGTTTAACATTAATTTATCAACCTGAGGAGTCATCTTTTATCTCAAGAATATCAGCAAAGTCTATGCATATAGCTCATATAGGTTAAAATCCTGTAGTTAAATCCAATCTGAGTTCATCAACAATCAAGTTCCTCAAACGTTCATTAAAGATTCTAGGAATTGAAATCTAATGTTGTGCAATGGAAAGGAACTAACTAATCTATTGAATTCATTTTAACTAAAAGAAGTAATTGAATCTAAATAAAGACCTGTAGAATTGACTACTGCTATGAATCAAAATACTGGAAAGAAAAAGGCGAATTACTCTATCTATGGAAAGAAACATCGATTGTAATCTAATCAAAAGAGACAAAAATTGTACTTCTATTGAAAGGAACAACAACTATATCTTAATGGAAAGGAACAACAAATGTAAACTAATTGAAAGGAAAAACAATTGTGAATCTAAGTAAAAGGAATGCATATGAAATTATGAGGAACTGTCACACATCAAATCTCAGTAACAGAAATTGGAACGGTAATCATCTAATGCTTAAGGAAATATCTATCTCTTGCAAACGATATAAAATCATCAACACACTTATGCATTCATTTAACTACTGTAAAAGATAATCGAATCACAAAACAAAAATTGAACTGATACAATTACAGGTCGAACAATAGCTCTTTCAGACTGGGCCCTTGGTCCTTAGAAGCACTGTTATTTGAAACTTACTATGTAGAAATGGAAAACCCACTCAAAGATTTTATTGATTTCATAGCTGGTACAACATTTACAAAAACTGCTAACGTAGAGCAATTCTAAGTTTTGAGTTCTTGGGTGCAATTCTTCTGCTTATTCTGAATTTATTACCCTCTTATATATTACAATAATCTAGGTAAATCAAGCTATCCTAAGGATCGAAATATCCTCAGGATTGCTTTACTATCATAAAGTTACAATATAGGAAATAGATTATCTCCAAAACTGCTTTGCGCAAAAAGTCCTCAACCTCCAATAGCTTGTGCATATTCAAGATATTTTTGGTTATCTCAGGTTTGACAGTATTTATCCAAATCTGTAAAAAAATCAAACAATTCCAATCATATTTTAGAATCTATTTAATATAACTTCGATAATAACTCTGAGAGACATATTAATCACTTTCTATCCTACTTATCCCTAATTAACTGAAAATTCAATCAAGATTATATCATGAATTGTGGGGAAAAGGGATATATTCATAACTTTTTCATAACCCAACATACCCCCCATCTTAACTTCTTACATGTCCTCATGCAAGTTGAGATCTTACATGTAAAGAAGTTATGTTGTAGGGAGGATAAGTTGGTTCACCAAGTCTCCTGAAACCATTGTTTCTTTTGACAGAGTATAAATAAGAGGCAAGGCTCTCTCATTTTAATCACATTTAAAATGAGAGAGCCTTGCCTCTTATTTATACTTTCATGTAGCTTCTTCAAGGGGTTGCATTTTAACCAACTTAACCCACTTAGTAATTTCTCCATTAACTTTATTATTTAAATAAATAAAAAATTATTGACTTTGAATTATAGTACACTCATCTCTTCACTTTATTATTTACCTTCTAAAATCTCTTAAAGAACTTTGACTACTTTGACCTTTTGAGGCTTCTAGATGACTCATGAGTGTTATCCAACTTCAGATGGCCATAAATCTCTAACCGTGAGGAGTTATGTGACGTTCCAGATACCACTGGAAATGGAATGAAATGTAATATCCATCTAGAATAGTCTTACCTACAAATATATCAAAACTCATACCATTATCCATCAAACAAACTTGGGTCCATTACCCAAACCTTTCTTCTACCGAAATTTTCTATCAGACTTTCTTCAAGGGTTGACATCAATGACAACCAACCCAAATAATAAAAAATCTCTCCCTTTGGAATTGATGGCAACACTCGGATGCAATATTGAATTCATATCACTCATGCTCCCCCTTGATACCATCGCTCCCTCTGGAACCATGCCTCTGTGCTCTTTCTCTAAGCATGCATCTGATAAATCTCTCTCCCTTTGTCATTAATGGCAAAGGTATATTTCCATCTAGGGTTGCTCCCCCTAACTGAACTGTCTGTGGGGATACTCCCCCTGACTGAACTCTTTCTAAGATTGATCTCCCAACCTAAACTATCCTCTTTATGGTGTTTCCTCGTGTATATCTAAGACATATAAGATAATCATTCAAACGCATTCATTTTGGAGTAGAAATTACTTTGAGTCTCTGGCGAAGATACTCAAAGGCTTCTCTTGGAAGTGGTTTTGTAAATATGTCTACCACTTATTCTTTTATGCTAACATATTCAACTATGATGTTCTTCTCTGCAACTTGTTCCCGTAGCAAGCGATACTTTATTGGAATGTGCTTCGTCTTGGAGTGCATCACCATGTTCTTTGAGATATTGATGGAGCTTGTATTATCACAATAGATTGGAATGGGATCATCATACTCAACCTGTATATCTGTCAGAGTTTGTTTCATCCATAGAACCTATGTACAACATGTTGTTCCTGCAATATACTCTTCCTCGGCTGTAGATAAGGATATTGGTGATTCTTTCTTGCTTAACCATGATACTAAACACTTACCCAAGTAGAACATTGCTCCACTGGTGCATCCTTGGTCATCAATACAACCTACTCAATAAGCATCTGTGTAGGAAATAAGTGATAGATCCTTTCCTTTTAGATACCATAATCCAAACTCTTTTGTTCCTTTGAGATATCTGAAAATCCTCTTCACTGCTAATACATGTGATTCCTTTGGTGCTGCTTGAAATCATGCCACTTGTCCAGTTTCCTACATTACATCTAGTCTGGATGATGTCACATATAGTAATCTACCAATCATTGACCTGTATTTCCTCTGGTCTCTAGACTTGTAATCATCATCTTTTCTCAACTTGCCACTGGTTTGCACAGGAGTGGTAACTAGTTTGTAATCTTCCATTCCGAACTTCTTTAGCATTTCTCTAATATACTTAGTTTGAGAAATAAAAATTCCTTGGTTTCTTTGACACATCTGAAGACCCAAAAAGAAGGATAGTTCTCTGAGTAATGACATTTCAAATTTATTCTGCATATCCTTTGAAAATTTATGGCTTAACCTGTCATCATTGCTTCCAAAAATAATATCATCAACATAAACTTCAATTAATAAAATACTATCTTGAGTTACCTTGATGTAGAGGTTGTTGTCTACACTTCCTTTTCTGAACCCTGCCTACTGTAGATATTTATCTAGTCTAGAGTACCATGCTCTGGGAGCCTATTTTAGACCATACAAGGCCTTCTTCAATTTACACACATAATTTGTGTTCTCTTACAACTGAAATCTTTCTAGTTGTTCAAAGTAGACTTCTTCTTCAAGTTCATCATTCAGAAAAGTTGATTTCATGTCCATCTGATACACTTTAATATTCTCGGAGAATGCATAAGCTAGGAGCAATCAGATTGCTTCCATTCTAGAAACTGGAGAAAATGTCTCTTCAAAGTCGATTCCTTCAATCTTTGTGTATTATTTGCATACCAATCTAGATTTGTTCCTTGTAACATGTTCATCTTCATTCAATTTATTTTTGAATACCCAATTTGTGCCAATCACATTCTTATTCTTTGGTATTGGAACCAATTCCCAAGTGTCATTCTTCTCTATTTGATCCAATTCTTTATCCATGGATTTATTCAAAAATTCATCCTTGTTGGCCTCTTCAAAACTTTTTGGTTCAATCGTAGATGAGAGTGCTAGGTATGTTTGTTCAGGTGAATGGATTCTTCTTCTAGTCTCAACTTATGCATCTTTGTTTTCGATAATCTGATTTGAAGGATGATTCTTCTGTATTCATTTTCTAGATGTCTTTGGAGGCACTTGTTGAACTTTATCTTCTACTTCTGTATGATCCTGTTAGTCTTTTTATAACCCTAAATTGCTCTAGACATGCATACATGGCCTTGGCTCTCTTACTTTCATTTTTTGCCAAAGCACTCCTGAGTTGATCTTCTTAAAAAAACAATTTTTAGAAGATGTACATGCCCTGCACCATTACTGCATGCGTACATATGCTTGCTACACCACTACAACTCATGTACATATGCATGTTGCACCATTACAACCCGCGTATACTTGCAAAAGTTGAAAAAAATAAAAAGTTGCAAGGAATTTGTTGATATTACATGCTATTGGTACTTTCCCAACTAATCTACCTACTATAGCCTATCACCCAACTGAATAACCATCATATTGTCATATAAAAGGAGGTTTTTGGGTCTCGTTTCAAATCTAAGCATAATAATAGTGAAACTCTGCCCAATTTCACTTCCCCTCCTTGCCAAAGATATTGCTTCCTTTTGTGAGAAATTGCCTCAACGTTCCCTTATTAGCCCCTTCTCCCTACATTTAACCAATTCACTTCCCAAAAAGAGATCAGAAGTTTGAGAGGAGAAGTTCATACAAGGTGCCCTTGGAGCTTGATGAAAAGGAGCCTGGACCAGGTTCGTGGAATGGTGGCCGACTTAGATTGTAAAGGTATAATCTTCGTGTTATTAATAAAAGAATTACATTTTCCTATTCCAAATGTTGGTGTCTTGAATACTTTTATTTATTTATGCTTGACATTCTAACATCTAACCCTAACTTATATATGGAATATCATGCTTTCATTTTTCTGTTTTTCAATCTTTGGATGTAGGTCAACCCTAGGAGGAGGTGTGTAGTCAGTGGAATTTCCAAGCATGAGGAGGTCATCACCAGACATGGGATTAGAGGTATAATTACCTGATATCCTTTTTCCTTGCTTTCTTCATATGAGTTTTGTTATGTTTGTGGTAGTATAGAGAATTAATTGACATTTAGATGGTTAATCGATCTGCCTACATTATGAACCCTGGTGTAGTCAAAGGGGGTTTTTATCACTAGAAACATTCACAACCATACTGGGGAAGCCTCTAGGGTTTTTAGGGGATTTTGGGTTGTTTGATTGGTTTGTTTGCCTTTGAAGTTTTTGTCCAGTTTTTTGAGTTTGTCAAGGGATTCTAGTCACCTTTAGGTGGTCACCTTAGGGTAAGTCTGTTTGATGTTTTATTTTTTGGAAAGATACAGAGGTGTACACGCTCTGTCTTGAGTCAGCCCATGTACATACATGCTATGCTCGGTAAACAGCCCGTGTACATACGCAAGTTGCGGATGCAACAACTCACGTCTTTGTTTCAAGAATTGTTTTGTAAAAGAGGGAGTTGGCCTCTTTCCTGATTGAAGTTTACACTTCTCAGGGTTTTCTTGGATCAGTCAAGAGTCTCTTTTTATAGCCATATCCTGGGTATAGGTTTCAATTTACTTGTTCTTTAATATTCTTTTGTTTCCTAGCATTTTTAGCTTATTTTTATCTTGAATTTTAAGAAAAATGAGTTGCATTTTGAAAAACAATTCCCCTTCATGGCTGGGGGGGGCATGAATCATGTATTCATCAGTTTCTTTTAGCATCTTTTATTAGTTTTTCTTTGATTAGAAGAAAATATAAAAAAAACCTTAGTTTGTTAGGTGTCTTTCTTTCTTTGCATTTGCCTTGCATTTTTATTTGAAAAAGAAAAATAAATTAGCGTAGTGTTGTGTTTTCTTCTCATCTTGAAAGCATTTCAAAAGAAAAGTAAGAAAGATAATCCTTCTTTGTCGGTGTTCTTATAAGTTTCATTTTTTTCAAGAGTCTTAACAACATCAGGTTCACTACCGTACCTTGTGAGTAAATCAAGCCTTTAAAAATAATGCTTAATCTAAAACAAACTAGACTTTTTATGTTTGTAGGGTCAACCAACTAGTTTAGTGTTAGGGCCTTGAATGAGGTTGGAGAGGAAACTCTTCAAATCCGTTAAATCAAACATTGGAGTTTGAGTTAGGGAGTGCTTGAGTCCAGTGTTATAAAATTTATCCAAGACCCCCATCTAACACATGGGATAAACATGAGGTCATGTGAGGAAAGGCAACAAAGATAACCCCTCTAAAGTCAGACTAAACGTAGTGGGGAACGCATATTGAGGATCTGTCTTGGGAGTATTACCAACTGCATTTCCCTATGGAGCTTTGTGGACCTTGAATCCATTCGAAATCCTTTGTTATCTTCTGGACCACTTTCTCCTGATACCCTTGATAGGTTTCGGACTTGTTATCCAGCTCATTGCAATCCGCCCGAGCGTCGACTGTACCCACCTAGTGATTGACTGCGAGTTGGAAACTTAGTTGCCCATATTCTAGGGACTTACACGGGTGACTGCGAGGGCATATTGCAGTACCTGGAGCAGACGTCAGGTCACTCTTCACAGAGTATACCCGGAGGGTGCTTCTGTGTTCGAGTTTCACTTGCACCGGTTAGTTTCTCTAATTTTGACTGGTGTAACTTTTCTTCCTACTTGATAGTCGTATGCATGATTTTCCTTTAGGAGATTTTAGTGTGTGCTTTGTGCTCCTTAGTTATCCATAGTGAGTTAGTCAGTCATTTCTTTGGGTCTCTGACCTAATTTCATAGACCACCCACTTCGCTGGTCATGAGAAATATTTTGCCTTCCACTTATAAACGTGGAGCCGCCTTTTTATAGGCATTGTCTTTTATAACATTGGTTCACCTGAGTTAGTGTGTGAGACTTTTACGGATTTGAATGATCCTGAAAGGGGAGAACCCATGCATAAGATATTCATGGATAAAGTTATTGACAATACCAACCACGGAACCCCTTATCAAGGGGATTCTTGTTCTTTTCCTTTCTTAAGAAACGTTGGTGTAGCCTTGGTGGCCAGTTTGTACATTCCTGGGTTGAATGTGGGACTACCGGTTTGGTTGGGTACCATTCTAAATGTCTCGAATGCTCTTGAAGCTTCTCAGTTAAGAACCTCATGTCATGGGAACCATGTTGATGTTCCTTCATCAACAAAGTCTCCTCCTCCTTCTCCCATCCCTAGTGAAAGTACAATTACTAGTAACCGGAAGTCTAAACAAAATAAAAATAGGAAGAATAAGAAGAAGATATCACCAACCTCTACGAGTCATGTTGGAGATGGGTCCTCAACCTCTCCTAGTCATGTTGAAGACCAGCACCCAACCTTTGCAAGTCATGTTTGGGGCATGAACCTAGTCCCTGCAAGTCATACTGGAATTCAATCACCAACCTCTATGAGTCATGTTGGATATGAGTCATCAACCTATGCTAGTCATGTTGAAGACCACCACCCATCCTCTGTAAGTCATGTTGGGGGAAAAAGTTCAGTCATTGTTAGTCATACCGACGATAGGTATGTAGCTTCTGCGACTCATTTTATCAACCAATCACCAACCTCTGCAAGTCATGTTAGTGATATGTCAACAACCTTTGCTAGACATGTTGGGCACAAACAACCAGCCACTGCCAGTCATGCTAGGGGCATTGATTTGGTTCAAAAACCTAGACATATAGGATGTAAGCCTAATATCCCTTGAAATATTTTCAAGGGAGATAACCTTACTCATATGTGCCCTAACATTCTAGAGATACGAAGATTGTGGTCCCTATCTGCAAGATCTTCTCATTCTGAGTATTCTGAGGTTTCCTCACAGTCTATTCAGCCTCTGGTTGATAACATGGTCATGTTGATGCAATATTTGGTCGCTCCCACTCCTATTTTGGGGGGTGAGGTTATGTTAGACCATGTAGTCTCACATCTTATTCAACAAGTGGTTGAGAAAGTGGTCACATCGATGTAGTCTTTGGATGATCCCTCTCTTCTCATGGAGAGTGTCAAGTTTACCAAATTGGTCATGCTGATGCAATGTTTGGTTGATCCCACTCTTCTATTGGGGAGTGATGTATCTACCAACTATGTTTTTAGCATTTCCAGTTAAGTACATTCAAAACATGGGGGCATTATTCTAACTTCAAGCACACTGACTCCAATCCCTAGGATGGTTTCCTTTTATTGGAATGACCTTGTTGATTATCGCCTTCCTTCTTCTGCACCTTTTCAAATAAGGGTTGAAGTTAATTCAACAAACATTTATCGATGTATTGTAGATGAAGGATCCTCCGCAAGTATTTTATCCTCCTCAGTTTTGCAAGCCTTGGGATCTCCCAACCTTGTGTCTGCTTCGCATGAGCTGTTGGATTTTGACAGACATCCTAGTGAATATTTGGGGGTTCTTCCTCAGTTTCCTATCTCGTTAGGTGGGAAGACTATCCTTTTTGATGTTATAGTGGTGCAAGGCTCATTAGATTTCAATATTCTTCTCAGGCATTATTATGTATATGTTATGAATGATGTGGTGTCTATGCTCTTACGAGTGATGCATTTCCCTCATAATGGACGCATTGTCAGTGTCGACTAGATGGCATCAGATAATCACCATCCTAATTCGGCGTTACTTCAGGATGCCCCTTTATATGTTCCTAGTGTTTGTGTAGACTCAACCCCAAGGGACTCCCTCATGAGTACACGTTGTTGTCTTTCAAACTCGCTTTAAATTATGAAAGCAACATTCGACGTGACTGCATTTATTCTTTTTGATCTCGTCTGGACTAACTGCGAAAATTAGACCCCTGGAGTCTTCTTTAAGCCCTTTTTAGACTCTCTAAACATGAAAAGATTGTTGAGCGATCTTGTTTCCCTTCACGCTCGCCAAACTCAATTTGAAGGTGCGTTTGTCCGATGGTAGTTTACCCCTTTTTTGGTCTGGACGGTCAATTTCATGAATAAAGGTATTCTCTAGGAACTTCGGTTCGCTATAAGAGTCTTCTCAGGCATAATTTTAACCCTTCTTCGGGCCTGAGGGACTAAATTTTCGAAAAACGAACATTCTCCTTGGTTTTGGTTTATCACCTTTTTCAGGCCTTGGAGATTAATTACGAAAAAGGAACCCCCATGGATTCCATAGTTAAGCTCTTTTAAGACTCCCTAAAATTGAAAAGATCATCTAGTGACCTTGTTCCTTCACACTCATTAAATTGGTCCAGAAGAATATCTACTGGCATGAGTTTACCCCCTTTTCCAGCTTGTAGATTATAGCAGAAAACGGTATGCCTCTAGAGATTCGTCTTGTCGGGAGAGTTCTCCTCAGTAACATTTATACTTTTTTGAGCTAAGTGGACTAAATTCAGAAAAAGGTTGTGAGTCCATAGTTAAGCCCTTTTCAGACTCCTTAAAATTGAAAATATTGCCGAGTGATCTTGTCTTTGTCACACTCGTTAAAATTGTTTTGAATGGATGTCTTTTCAGTGAAAGTTTAACCCTTTTTCAAACCGACTATACTATATCTGAAAAAGGTACTCCCTAGAATCTTCTTTTACGTTTTTTCCAAACTCTCTAAACATGAAAAAACTACCGAGATTACCATCTCTAGGCTCATCAAAATTACATTGAAGGGAGTTTCATTGTGTCTTGCTAATCGATTTTTCATCTCTGTGTCTTTGGCCTAATGATGACTCCATGTTCCTCTCAAATGAACTTTTGAAGCATGCCTTATACGCAATCCTTGTATCACTTTGCCTCTACGACTTGACACCTTGACCCATGGAGGAATTTTCCCCGAGTGTCCTTTTCCTGCACATGTCTCCTTGCTCTGAGCATTAGTGTGTTCCTTGCACTTGGAACTAGTATGCTTGCTTGCGATACTCATTCCTCCTATGTAATGTAGCATTATTTTATTCTTTTTCAAGCTCTTTAAAAAATTGAAAAAGACAAAAAAATCAAATATCCCAAAAAGAGGGGACGGGAAATATGTATTCTTTTTTTAGATGTAGATCCATTGTGTATTTCTCATGGATACACTTTAAATAGTTATATTACATGGATCTGCAGTGTATTTTATTGTCAACCATGATTTATTTGATCCCAAGCATGGGTATTCCCACCTCGGAGAAACAACTTTTATTTTGCAAAGGGCACCTCCTAAACTATGGTCCTGGGCTCACTCGATTTCATACATTAGTGAAGATATTGTAATGTATTTAGGCTGTCATATGCTCTTATGGCCTCACACATTAGGGGGCATCTGTTATAACCCTATATTTCTCTACACATGCATACATGGCCTTGGCCCTCTTACTTGCATTTTTTTTCCAAAGCACTGCTGAGTTGCTCTTCTTAAAAAACCAATTTTTAGAATATGTACACGCCTTGCACTATTACTACCCACCTACATACGGTTTATGCTTCACTACAACTCACGTACATACGCATGTTGCACCATTACAACCCACATATACTTGCAAAAGTTGAAAAAAATAAAAAGTTGCAAAGAATGCATTGAGATTATGGGCTATTGGTAGTTTCCCAACTAATCCACCTTCTATAGCCTGTCACCCAACCAAATAACCATCCTTTTGTCATATAAAAGGAGGTTTTGGGGTCTCGTTTCAAACCTAAGAATAAGAACAGTGAAACGCTGCTTGATTTCACTTCCCCTCCTTGCCCAAGATATTGTTGCCTTTTGTGAGAAATTGCCTCAACATTCCCTCATTAGCCCCTTCTCCATACATTTAACCCATCCACTTCCCAAGAAGATATCATAAGGTTGAGAGGAGAAGTTCATACAAGGTTCCCTTGGAGATTTTTGAAGAGGATCCCGAAGCAGGTTCACAAAACGATGGTCGACTTATATTGTAAAGGTATAATATTCATGTTATTAATAAAATAATTACATTTTCGGGTCCCAAATGATGGTGTCTTGAATACTTTTATTTATTTATGATTGAAATTTTAACATCTAACCCTAACTTATATATGGAATAACATGCTTGTAGTTTTATGTTTGTTAATATTTGGATGCAGGTCATCCCTAGGAGGAGGCGTGTAGTTAGTGGAACTTCCAAGTGCGAGGAGGTCATCACCAGACGTGGGATTAGAGGTATAGTTACCCGATCTCCTTTTTCCTTGATTTATTCATATGCGTTTTGGTATGTTTGGGTTAATATAGAGAATCAATTGAATTTTAGACAGTTAATCGATCTTCCTACATTCTAAACCCTGGTATAGTGAAAGGGGGGGGTTTCCCACTATCACATCTTCCCTTTCTACTTCTTCTTCATTGTAATGTCCCCCGTCGTTACGACTACATGCGACGCAAAGAAAGTGCAATTTTTTTTTTTTTAAAGCGGGAAAGTAACAACAACAACACTTAATCAAAATGAATTGATGATGAACACCACTTATGCAGAGTTTGTCTGAGGACTAGCAAGAATGCTCTAAATTTTTGTATTTAATAGTTTCTTTATAGCCACGATGCAGGTGGTAATTATGTTGGTAAATTTCGCCTTGTCTGTGGTGGTTTCCGTTTGGATTCGGATGTAATGGATTATTCACTACGTAATCTGGCGCAATGTTGACAGTGCTCATTACACAACCATCAACCCATTCAAGTTGTTTTTTTTTCAGTCTTTTAACTTTTGGATCAATAATTAATCGTTTTTATATACTAATTGTTTTATAGATTATCCCTTAACCTTCGCAACAATAAATCATTTTTTTATATAGCGACTCTTTAATTATCAATCTTATAAATCAGTTTTTAACTTTTCCACAATAGATTAATTGCTTAAATGGTAATAGTTGCAATGATAATGGATTAGTTGCTTATTTGCAATGATATTAGATTAATTCATTAATTGCAATGGTAATGGTTCCCACATGTGCACTTAGTCATAATGGTTTAACAACTAATGGTTTATGGTTTATTGTGTAATAGTTTAATGGCTTGCACAATATTATTGGTTGAGGGTTTAATGGTTTTATTAGCTAAATTGTTTTATAGTTAAACAGTAAATTGGTTACAATGCACCTTGTTCCTTAGTTGAACTGTAAATGGTGGTTGGTCATGTTTGTTACACCACATATGATTGCCTTGTAGGAAAACAAGAATTCCTTCGGTTAGTTGCACATTTTAATTTCAAATGATGTCACCTTGAGTCTTGTTTACTTGTGATTGGGTGCTTGGGTATAGTCTTCATGTATTTATTGACAGATAATTCAGTCTCCTAGTGCATGGAATTTTGCTTGGGTAAGTTCTAGATATGTTGTATTGCGCCATGGTTACTATCACTCCTATCGTCTTGTGATGACATGATTCTTTATGAGGGGATCATTGCGCATCCGATTGATAATGTGAATGATAACCTGGCCATAGTCTTGTGCTTCCCATTGTGGGTGTTTTGTTCATGGTTGTTTGTTTCCTAAATTGCATAAGTGGTGCTCGTCGTCAAGACATGTTGATTAATTGTTGTTGTTGTTACTTTCCTTCTTTAAAAAAAAAAAATATTTACACTTTCTTTGCATCGCATGTAATCGTAACGATGGGGGACGTTACATTCATCTTCTGCTTCTTCTTCGTAAAGTTGTTCCATTGATTCATTTTCTTCTTCATTTAATTCCCATCCACCTATTTCATCAATTGTTACATTGATTCTTTCCACAACTTTGTTCAACCTCAGATTGTAACACTTGTATTCTTTCCTTGTACTTGAGTAACCAACAAGTACACCTTTTTCCACACGAGAGTCAAACTTTCCCATTCATCCATCTTCTCTTTTGATGTAGCATTTTATTCCAAATACACTGAAGTGATTCACATTTTTTGGTCTTCCTTTCCATAGCTCGTAGGGAGTTTTGTCAGTGTTTTTTATGAGCATTACTTTGTTTTGAATGTGAATCATTGTATGCACTGCATGTTTCCAAAAGATATCTATCAATTTGGAATCCATTAACAATGTTCTAGCCATTTCTTGTATTGTCCTTTTCTTTCTTTCAATAACTCTAGTCTGTTGAGGTGTCCTAGCAATGGAGAATTGCATTTTTATTCCATGCTTGCTTCAGTAGCCGATATATTCCTTTGAAGTGAATTCTCCTCCATTTTCATATCTCAAACAATTGATTTTTGAATCCATTTCATTTTCAACCAATTCCTTGTAGACCTTGAAGTTTTCAAAAGATTTTGAGTTATTCCTGAGAAAGAAAACTGCAGTCATTCTTGTATAATCACCAACTAAAAACATAAAGTATTTCTACATTCTCACCTTTTAAACCCTTCATTGTATTCGTTCCAACTTGTTATGAGGAAAATCTCTCTATGGCTAGGGGAAAACCACAACAGATAGAAATGACTACAGAAATCAACTCTATTCTCAAGTATTCTATATAAACAAATATGCTAGCAAGACAAGATAAAAGGCCTACCTCATCCAGATGTTCGATGAAGTCCACTGTTGACCACTTGACCCAAATAAATATACCTGCAACTAGTCCTCATCAACCAAGAAAAGAAATCATATGGTGATAATATATGATGTCAACATAATCCATTAATATTCATAACAAATACGCCCATGGAATAATAATTCAAATATTTGAAATACATCAATTGGACGAGAAATGAGTATTTCTATTAATATATGATCAACAAAAGTGAAAAAGTTACAGACTTATGTGTCGTCATTGTTCGAAACTGAGAAACTCAGTTCCTTCCAGCTAGGCCTCCACCACTTCAATCCTCCACCAAAGGCAAGCTCATATAAGAGAGACAATGAAGTTCTCAATCAATAAGGGGAGAGATTGGGGGATGAACACTATGTTTAGACTTAAAGGATAAAGGGATTCACACTCAATGTGAAGTGAATAATTTCTCTAGAGTAACTTTTCTCTCAACGTTGAATTCTTTCTCCTCTTTTCCATAGCTCGGAATTGGCTGATTTATAGCCTTCAAGTGGAACTGAAGGGCCGAGTCAGAACGTTTCCAGTATATGGAAGGCCAAGGATCATTGATCTCCTATCATGACATGGAAAACCGACACCATTTTTCATTTATGGGCACATTTCCTGATGTAAGTGGGTTGTAGTGGTGCAACCTGCGTATACACTTGCTCTATAGTAGGCAAGGTGCGTACATCTAGAGAAAATGTATTTCTAGCTATGGGATTTGCATAAAGGGATGAAAATTCTGCATACAGAAATGGAAAAAGGCCCTCTGTGAAAGATTTCATAGGGTGAGGAAAATATTTCTATGACAGAAGCCCCCTAATGTTTGAGGTTGGAGGAGTATCTTCGATGGCCGAAATACATGATGAAAACCCAGAAGTGGAGTGATGGTGAACTAGATGGAAGAACTAGTTGATCATTACATACTTAATCTAGATTTTATGAGCAGAACGAAATGAATACAGATTATTAACAGGTGCTTAACACAAAATAACAGAGATATAGTAAAATCGGTTTTCTATTCAATAACGAAATAAGTTGAAACTGTAAAATGTACCGGAAATAAGCTTGTTGGAATGGTGGCATCTTATCTCTGAGAAGAGATGTGACGGTAGCGTGCATATTCAAGAAGAAGGTTACAATGAGGCTCTGGAGGTATTTTTACAATAATAAAGAATGCCAAAAAACCTAGAAATCCAAAAACCTAACCCTAGAAGATGAAGCACCAAAAATCATGTGGGCCCCGTTTGGGTAAGTTAGTACATCAACTTCCCGTGGTCATAACTTTTGCATACGATCAACGTTTTACGCATGTGATAGCCTGTTGGAAAGGTATTGTCAAGGAGATTCATTTTTGGGGCTCAATCATTCCTTTAGCTATAATTTAGGAGCTTGATCCAGAAAAACCTTTATTTAGGCCCTCAAAATGGCCCCAGAAGTTAAAACTGCTAAAAATAGTAAATTGCCAAAATTGTCAGGAAACTATTTTGAGCCAGTTGGAAAAGGTGGGTGGCCACCGATATCCACATGGATCAATCCTCCATCCTTAGGAATTAATGGTCTCAATTTCATTGAGGTCCCCCATCAGATGAGGAAAGTTTTGTTGAATTTGGCCTCGGGTGAGCCACTTTCCTTGGTGCAGGAGTTGCCCTGCTTTGACAACTCAATAAAGCTGGATCCTTTGTTGTCGAGTGCCCTTGATCTATCTGTCCACATTCTAATCATTGGATTCCTATTGTAGGCAGTCGAGGTTTATCTCTGTTGGTGTCAGTTGTTCTGCTACTTCTAAGGTGTCCAATAATGGTGGGAAATAAGGGCGAAGGAGATCCACGTTGAACACTAGGTGCAGACCAAGGAAAGGAGGAATGTTGAGCTCAAAATAATTATCCCCCATGGCCTTGGCGATAGTGTATGGCCCATAATAGAGTGGGCGAAGGTTCTAATGGGGTCCTGTAAGGCCTTCTTTCTGCAAGTGCAACCCAACTTTGTCGCCCACCTGAAACTTATGGGGCACCCGATGTTGATCATGGCGTTGTTTGTACTTGTCATTGGAATTCTGTAGGATATCATAAACTTGTTGGCGGATGTGTTGGATCCTCTCAATGAACCAGGTGGCTTTTTCAGCTTCAGTTGGAGTAGGAGATGATTTGGTCGAGGTGACCGCAAGGGGAAGTGCAACATCTATGGGTCCCAGTGGTTGGAGTCTCAATTCCACTTGAAAGGGGTTGTGGCTAGTTGACCTATGCAGAGCTCGATTGTAGCTATGTTGGACATAGGGAAGGATATTATACCCTGTGCGAGGGTGCTTTGAATTATACATGCGAAGGATATGCACAATCATTCGATTTACAACCTTGGTTTGGCCATCTGTGTGGGGGTGGAAGGCCGTGGATTTGGTGAGCTTGGTGTCCAGCAATGACCAGAGGCTCGACCAGAATGTGCTAAGAAATCAACTATCCTGATCTGAGACAATTGTTTGTGGGATTCCAAAATGTACCCAGACTCATTCAAGGAAGATCTTGGCAGTGACCTCTACTGTGATGCTCTTCTTGCAGGCAACCAGAATCGCCATCTTCGAAAAGCGATCAACAACCACAAAAACATAGTCATTTCCTTGCTTGGTGGATGGGAGGCCTGACATGTAGTCCATTGAGATGGATTCCCATGGCCTGTCAGGAGTAGGAAGAGGGGTGTACAAGCCGTGTTTCTTAATGGTCGGTTTGGCAATAGCGCAGGTAGTGCAGGACCTGATATACTTGCTGACATATTGTCGAAGTTTTGGCTAGTAGAAATGTTTCTGTAGCATCGCCACTCTCTTTTCAACGCCGAAGTGTCCTGTGACCCAACAATAGTGGGCTTCCCAGATCAGCTTCGCTCACTCACTTGATGGAACACATATATGGCCCAGACGACACAATAACCAATCCTGAAGATGGAAATTATCAACAACTGCGTTTGCACCCAAAATTTGGTAGGTGGTGGCGAAGTCAAGGTCTGTCTCATAAAGTTGGGGGCATCCACATGTCTCATGGTCGCAAGAGTCTAGCACCGTGGTGTGTGTCGCAACTGGCAGTCTACTAAGGCAATCAACGACGTGATTGGTGCTTCATGTTACAGGTATGAAATAACTGAGAGGGGGGGGTGAATCAGTTATTGTAAATTATCAACCATCTCTCTCAATTTTAACTTCGAATCATTAATCTTAGTGGTAGTAAGTCCTTACTGTGAAAACCA
>ML780230.1:703551-719176 GCA_009831015.1 Picea engelmannii
CTTCCAACAGTCGTGTTTCAGCATTCGTGTTGCAGCAGTCTCAGCATCTGTTCTTCATAAGCAATCGATTGCCATCAATGACAACCTTGAGCATCTGCGCCTTGATCATCTGCGTCATCTCTGTTGTATCCATATTTCCAACACTTCATGTTTTATACTTGATGTTGAGGTGGAATTGTTGCAAGTATGTGGACCATTTTTTATGGCAGTCATTCTGCAATTTTTCCTGTGTCTGTATGAATTGCAGTGGCTTATGATTAGTGTGGATGACTGTCTCCTTCCCAAGAATGTAATGTCTCCACTAGAAACATGATTGCACAATGGAGTACATTTGTTTGTTGTAAGTAGGGTACTTATGGACATTATCTGAAAGTGTCTCACTATGATAGGCCATGGGGTGGCCGTGCTGAGTGAGAACGATGCCCACAGCATGTTCTGAAGCATATGTCTCGATCTCAAAAGGATGTTGCAGGTCTGGTAGTGAAATTACTAGGGCTGAGCACAAGCGCTACTTCAAATCATCGAATGCTTGTTGTTGGGACCAACCCCACACAAATTTTTCCTTACCACCATCCCTATTTATTTGGTTGAGGGCCCATGCAATATGGGAGAAACCCAACACAAACCTGCGGTAGAAATTTGCAAGGCCCAAGAAGCTCCGAAGATCAGTGAGTGTTGTTGGGGCTGGCCAGTCACGGATGACTTGGATCTTGTCTAGATCCACATGTATGCCATGTTGATCAATGATGCAGCCTAGGTAATGGACCCTGTCCATGCCAAAGGAGCATTTTTCCAAGTTGCCGTATAGCTTGTGCTTTCGCAGGGTGTGAAGAACCTGTTGAATATGCTACAAGTGTTCGGCCCAAGTCTTGCTATAAATTAGAATGTCATCTAGATACACCACTGAAAAAGTATTGGTGAATTGTCGTAGGATATCGTCCATCATCCTCATGAAATTGGATGGAGCATTTGTCAGACCAAAGGGCATGACCAACCATTCAAAAAGGCCTTCCTTTGACTTGAAGGTGGTCTTCCATACATCTGTCTGTTCTATCAGGACCTGGTGGTAGCCAGACTTCAGATCAATCTTGTTGAAGTATTTGGCCCTCGTGAGTTGAACAAGGAGGTCATCGATTTGGGGAATCAGGTACTGATTTATGACTGTGATTTTATTCAGAGCCCGGTAATCAATACAGAGTCGCTAGGTTCCATATTTCTTCTGTACCATCATGATTGGGCTCCCGCAAGGTGACGAGCTGGGGTGGATGTTCTCCTTGTGGAGCAGTTCTTGGATCTGTCACTTGATCTCCTCATTCTCTAACAAAGAGAGATGATAGACTATCCCATTGGGTAGTGGTGCGTTGGGGGTCAGATCAATGGGATCCTTGACCTAGAAGTGCAGAGGTACCCCTATAGTTGAGGGGAAGATATCCGAGTATTCTTCCATGACCTTATCTACTTGGTTCTACTATGTGGAGAGGTCGGCCACAGAGACCTTGGATGTGGCTATGATCTTTCTCTTATTCTGAGAGTGAATCATGAAAAAGAAAAACTTCCCCATCTGAGAGATGACCTTCCTGCATTTCTTAGCAGAGATCGAGGAAATAACACTAGGTGGGATTGCCTCGAGTATCCTGTATAATTTCCTGTTCAAAGTAATAATAACACTATGATGCCTAGACTCATATACAACATGACATTTCCATAAATAAGGTTGTCCCAAAAGAACATCAAAAACTTCGAGAGGAGAAACATCACACAATACCTCGTCTTTGAAGGGCTTGATGTCGTACGACAATCGACACTATTGGCTGACGCGAAGATCGCTTCCTTGGTGGAGCCATCCAATGGTGTATAGTTGTGGGTGCATCTTTGTTGGTAGGGATAGTCGCTTGATGACCTCTGCTGAGATGAGGTTCTTCTGGCTACCACTATCAACGATGAAGTGCAACAAGGTGCATTTTACCCACATCTATGAATGGAAGAGGCGCTCTCCTTCTTCTAGCTCGTCTAGTTCACCAGGATGGAGCTTGGTGGTAGCCACGGTGGCACTAGGTTCCGTGTCAATGATCCATCTTCCACTTTTTGGTTCTAGATCAGAGTCATAATATTCATCTAATTCAGAGGCTTTCACTTCGGCCACCAACAACTACTTTGAATGACAGTCAGCAGTTTTATGCCAAGGGCTCTTATGGAAGTCGCACCACTTCCTGGTATCTTTCTTTGTCTTTCCAGTGTCCTTCTTTTCTTGCGACTTAGACTGGTTGTCCTAATACTATCTATATTTTCTCTTTCATTTGTTCAGTGGGTTGGGGCCACCCTTTCCTAGCTTTTGTTGTCAGGGGTTCCCAAGCCCAAATTGTCGCGTCTTTTGTTTGAGCTTCTGCTCGATTTTGACGACATATATGTAGGCTGCGCCCAAGGATGAGATGTCCAAAAATTCAATTTCAGTCTGGATGTATCTATGCAGAGAACAGCTACACTTGATCACTAGATGTCACTCTGAATATTTGATTCCCAACTTGGTGCACAAGGTATGGAAGATATTTGTGAAATCTGGCACTGCTTGGTCTCTTTCTTACTGCAGTGTGGTCCATTTGGTATACAGGTTGTCATAACTTCCAACAAGGTAGTATTGTTCCTTAATAGCATCCCTAAAGGATTTCCAGGTGGTCGTGACTGAAAATAATGAGGTTTCCTCTATTTCCTTTTTCTCACAGAAAGTTTCCCACCAATCTTTGACATGAGGAACGGCTTTGAGGAGCGCAAAAGTAATATTTTCTTTATTCGAAAAGTTATGGATAGAAAAATACCCTTCTAGTAGATTCAACCACTTTTCTACAGCATCTGTGTCTATATGACCTTCAAATATAGGAATATCAAAGTTTATTTGTACCTTGAAGGGGGCGGCACCTCCATTTCAAGAAGATGCATCTCTTGTTGATAGCCGCTGAAGGATTTGCGCGAAACTATCCATCATCTCGTTCCTCTGTTACGTGAGGGATTCCTCAATCAATAGTTTGAAAGGATCTCATGTCCTATCATCTTTATTTTCTCTTTCCATGGGAGGTCGCTTGGGCATGCGAGAGCTTCTTTCCTCAAGAGAAACAAGCTCAAGACCCAACTCTTTATACTCCGACCTCGTTGGGGACATCCATTAAGACGACAAGGAGTAGACTGGTCTGATACCACTGATCTAGATTTTATGAGAAAAATGAAATGAATACAAATTATTAACAGGTGCTTAACACAAAATAATAGAGATACAGTAAAACTTGTTTTCTATTCAATTACAAAATAAGTTGAAACTGTAAAATGCAGCGGAAACAAGCTTGCTGGAATGGTGGCGGCTTATCTCTGAGAAGAGATGTGACGGCAGCACGCATTCTCAAGAATAAGGTTAGAATGAGGCTCTGAAGACATTTTTACAGTAAGCAAGAATTCCAAAAACCCTAGAAATCCAAAAACCTAACCCTAGGAGATGAAGCACCAAAAGTCATGTGGGCCCCGTTTGGGTAAGTTAGTACATCAACTTCTCGGGGTCATAACTTTTGCATATGATATTCGTTTTAGGTGTGTGATAGCCCATTGGAAAGGTATCATCGAGGAGATTCATTTTGGGGGCTAAATCATGCCTTCAGCTAACATTTAGGATCTTGATCCCAAAAAAAACCCTCATTTAGGCCCTCAAAATGGCCCTGGAAGTTAAAACTGCTAAAAATAGTAAATTGCCAAAATTGTCAGGAAACTGTTTTGAGCCAGTTGGAAAAGGTGGGTGGCCACTGATATTCATATGGATCAATACTACACTAAATTGTCATACATGGATTCCAATTTGAATTACATTGCAGATCCATGTGAAAATATACCAAACAACTATATGTGGCAATGAATAGGAAAATACAAATGTAGTTACATGCCAAAGGATTTCATAGTCATGAACAAGGCCCAGTAGAACCAGTCTCAAAATCAATTTGAAGATATCTATACATAATGGAGTACAATATGATCTCCCATTATTACTGAAGTCATATAGATATTGGTCCAATGAAAAGGAAGAATCAACTCAGGAAAGATGTGGCCAAATACTGATGTCTTCAAGTCTTCTACACAATCCGCCAAAGGTGCAAGTCTACATCATGTGAATAAAGGAGTTGAGGTCAAACATAATCAAACATAATTTGATTACCGGTCATTGAGGTATATCGTTAACAAACGAGAGACAACCTATAGATGATGAAATTAGGTATCAAGGCACCGAGTACATTCTTACAAGTGTGAATAAAGGTGTTGGGGTCGAACACTTGAAGAATCCATCGATCAGGAGACATTGATGTATTCCCAATTGTCAATGGAGAGAGAACCTTCCACTAATGGCTGCAAGCCTCAAGGTACTCATAGGAATCTAGGTCTTGTTTCAAGAATAGATGAGAAAAATTCGATGGAAGGAAACCCACTAAAAGGAGAGCATTAAGTCATCTCTCATCATTCAGCACGAGGTACAAAGTAGGAGCTTAATTATTTGGAGGAAATTGGACAAGGAACATGTTCATGAACCAATGACCATTTGCATCTTTCACATGTGCCAAGTGCGAGAGGTACACGAAAAAGACCCTCTGAATAGCAGTTAATAAGGAAGACTACTAACAAAGGTGAGGAAACCACCAATAAGGATAATGGCATCCAATACACTACACGAATCTCAATCTGTGAATAGATGTCTTGTCTTCGAACACAAGGGAAACCACCCAGTCAACAACCAATGATGGAATGTCCACTGGTGAGTTCAAGGTTACCTAACAATGATGAAAGTAGGAACAAGGTGTGTGATAGGACTACAACATCATGTGATTCTGAGACAAACCGAGGGTATGGACAACATCAAAAGTAAAGAGTTATGAGGAATGGTTGACACAAGTTGATAGACATCCTTTGAACAATAGCATGAGACATATGGAAGACTTTGGCAGCATAAACCATGAGATGTAGGAGGCATCAATGAAATTCTCCATAGGGATTGAAAGAGTAATCAGTCGGGGGAGAAAACTCTTTGTAACGAGCTCAGATTCCTAAGGCCATGCTAAACCCAAAATTATGATGACAAGTGGACTCAATAACTTTTTTCTCTATTCAAAGGAAACACAACTACTGCCAATATAATATAATACCCCCTTCCCACCTTTATTTTTCTGGTTTTTCATAGTCAAATGAATGCTATGATACAAAGGAGGAAATGAGTGTTGCAAGTAAGAAAAACTAATTCCAACAGTGGAACATACCTATGCTCAATGCAAGGAGATGCATGCGGGAGGTGGACACTCGGGGGAATGTTCCCTCCTGGGTATAGGGTGTCAAATTGTGAAGGGTATAAATGAGGCTATGCTTGGTTGAGGATGCAAAAATACTTGGGAAAATAGTTTATAACGCAAAGCGAGAATCGGCTATAGGCTCAATACTGCAAGCAAGCGCATGAGATGCAATCACAACTTAACACCAAAATATGTCCTTTTTTATAATCTTATTCTACCTGGTTTGAAAAAGGGTTAAACTTGTACCAAATAGACTTCCTTTCAAATCCAATTTACGAGTTTTAAAGAGACAAGTTCACTCGACAATATTTTCTCTTTTTGAAAATGAGACAGAAAAGATCTTAAATAAAAATCGGTTGGGAGTCCTCTAGGTATAGGTTAGCATGTTTATGAGTGAGAAATGAGGCTCAGTATAAATTCATGTATTAGCTATAATGGACTCTTGGTCCTACATAAAAAATATCGGCATGGGCACCAAATGGAGCATATGATCTAAATAGGGTACCCATGTTTGGTAAGTCTCTACCACTTGATAACGACATGTCTTGTAGCAAATGGAAGGTTTTGTGTCACAACAAATGGGTTCGTACCTAAGGCATATGAGTGACAGTTATAGGACAATACAAATTTTCATGGTGGGATGGATACCTATCCTATATGTTGGGTAGCGAAAATACCTACCCGTGGTTACGAACAGTCAACATAACGCTGAAATCCGTAAGAATTCTTGGTGAAAACTACAAAAACCAACTGTATCCATTATTTTATTAGTCCATTGGGAGAAAAAATGATTCGAAACTATAGAACATGGGTAAAAACTTCTATAAATAGTAACAAAATCAAAATTTACTATATCATTTTGAATTTTTACCCAAATAGTGAAAATTGGACCAAATTACCTTTGATCTTCAACTAGTGATTGCAGGAGCATTGGGTGACGAAATCAAAAAACGTCTAAACCAGGTAATTCCTCTTCCCCTCCTCTTCCTTTCAAGTGGATTACATTTTTAATTTAGGTTTCAAAATTTGAATTAATTAAGGCACAAATTAGTTATTTTGGAGTATGTGGGCTACCATTCATCGGATTGTGTATACGTGAGGATATACATGACTGTGTAAAATAAAGGATGCATGTACTCAACCCTATACGCGACTGTGAATGTTTCATCACACGTACACGTCCATAAAAAAGGTTTTCTATGGTTTCTAGCTCAAAAATTGATGTTTCTCTCCATGATGGCGCTAGAATGTAGGGAAAGGGAACATGAGAAGGTAGATGTTGTTGTGGAAAGAGATTTGGGGCGCCAAATGGCCTTGAAAAGATGTAGGTTGTACATATTTTGGGCACTCAAAGGGATGAGGGCCCAGGTGAGGTTGCTTGAGTTGTTTGTGGATTACTGGGATCTTGACAGTAAGAGCTTCAACTTCGATGGGAAACCATTGAGGATTGAAGTTGAGGATATGTATTTTTTTACTAGGTTATCGTGTCAGGGTGAGGTGGTGAACCTCAAATCCCGGGTAGCTTACAGCAGTATGAGTATAGAGGAGTATATAGATGCTCATTATGTAGCAGGGACCGAGAAGGTCGGGAGTCAACTCCCCATCCAAGCAATAAATAATCTCAGCCTCAATATTGTTTTCCTCATTTTTACCAGGATCACGAGATCGTCTTTGTTGCACCAGGCATCGAGGCCGCTCATTTTCTTTTCTAAAGAGTGATTGAGACCTGCAGTGTACAATTGGTGCACCTCACTACTAGTTAATATGAAGATCCAATTGATAGAGTGCAAATAGGGTGACAAGTGGAACTTTGGGTTTGCCTCTATCTTGTGTAGATTTTTCTTCAAGGGAGTTCTAGGTTTGGGACCTAGAGTCGAGATCATTCCTAGAGGACCTCGCAATCCATATATGGCATGGTGGATTGATGTAATGAGACAAAAGGGGGGATGTAGGGTGCCCACACCCTACAACAATGATTTATTTTAATAGTGGAGGCAACAGGTCATTTCTCTGGATGACTACCCCTATGCAGGGATCCACTTTAGAGGGGACCCTGACATGCCACTACCACCAGGGACCACCTACGGGGATATAGGTATGTCAATGTTTTTAAATATTTCAATTTTTTGTATTTTTGTATAGTAAAACAAAACTATTTTTTGATGATGCTTAAGTACTAACTAGACACTTTGTGTGATGTAGATGCAGGTCTGGGACAGACGGACGTGCTTCCATGACATCATCGGAGGCACCAGGGAGATAAGGGGCTGGGAGGAGAAGTAGAGAGAATCCTTTAAAATGTGCAGGGAAACCTATCTCATTTGACACATAGGATTTTGATGGTTCAGGTAGAGGATCTATCGGAGGCCATGCAGCGGCAAGTAGTTGGTGTGCTCAGAGCTTGGGTGCGACTCTTTTGGCATCTCTCAAACACCATAGTTTGTTATCATGACACACATCTGACACCACAGGCATAGATGTCGTGGATCTTGTATTATCGGTTGTATATGTGCATTGAGGGTCTTGGCCCCAATTTTTGTACTATAAACACCATATTTTTTGAAATATATATAAAACATGGATCTTCGAATTTACTTATATTACAATGTGTACATTGATGAGATGGTTTTATTTTCTTTAGTTATGTGACAAATTACAATCTAAAACGAAATTAGCATAAGCATCAGATACATAATTAGAACTCCTAGGTATGTGATGATAAGTAATAAAATCAAACTGTCACTCTAAAAGACTTAACTATAGGAATTGTCGGAGTAAAGTAGGATTGCGCACGAGTTAAATTTTGTTCAACTGACATACTACTAACTGGGAATCTAGGTGAACCTCTAAAGATCAAATACCATGTGAGATAGAATCATGCAAACGTTCTATAACGATGATATATTTCGACACATTATTCATGGATGGCCCTAAGCATACTCCACTTGAAGAAACCAAAATACCCTCGGGTGAGTAAACCACCCAAGCAGTGGAAGCCAAGTTATGTTTATGATGACTGGCTCCATCTACGAATCCTAAGTACATTGAAGACTCCGTTGACATCTGCCAACCAAGGGAACAATCGATAAGAAAGTTGAAGACAAAAAGTAAAGGGAAAGGATAGATACACTAAATTACATTAGTACAAAGAGTTACACCCAATCTTGGGGCTCAAGCGTAATATCTTTGTAAGTAGAGCCCATTCCTAGGCTTAGCCAACGTATTCCCTTCATAATATTCTAACTCATAGGCTCATTTTTCTAAGACATGTCATACGATATAGGATCCGTGCCACATGGGTTTCAAATTCCCTTCCCCCAGCAGTTATTTGGATTGTTCATATAAAAGGACCAAGTCACCCTCAACGTACAACTGAGGATACATAGACTTATCATACTGGACCTTGACATGTCTTTTATTCTCCTCGATAGTTGTAGAGGTGTCTCGACATTGCTCGTCAAGACTCTCTAGGTGTACAAGGCATCATTTGAGATTGGAAGTGACAAGGAGGAGCATGATTGACAACTTAAGAGAAGGGATTTTGCATTCAATAGGTAGTATCGAATCCACACTGTGAACTAACTGGAAAAAATAAAATATGGTAGTAGTCTTGACCAACATTTGGTATGCCCAGAGTGTGGGATAAAGCATAATATGCCAGTCAGATTTTCTTTGGCTGACAGTTTTCTACAAAATGGTCTTGAGAGACTTGTTGATGGCCTCTACCTGTCCATTTTCCCGGGGGTAGTAAGGAGATGAATGACCATGCTTAAACCCCATATTGGATGTTATCTCTTCCATCATTTCATTCTAAAAGTGACTATCATGATCAGTGATAATCTCACTCGAGATACTGAATCTGGCCAGAATTTGATTGAATATGAAGAAGGTGGCAGTATTCCTGTCATATTTAATTGTAGGCATGGCCTTGACCCACTTATTAAAGTATTCTACAACCACGATAATGTTTTGATGCCCCCTAGATGAAGTTGGGTTGCAATCCACGAAGTCCACCCCCCACTTAGTGAAGGCACTGATGGTAATTACTAGGTGAAGAGGGGCTAGATGCGAGCGCATTTTCAAAGTGAACACCTGGCAGGGGTGATAATTCTTAACCGCTTCGACACAATATTTATAGAAGGCCATAAATAATTGGCTCACAAAATTTTCTGGGTTGTCGCAAGCCCGGATAGATGACCACCACAAGCCCCACTATGGAAATCATTTAGAATTTACTCAGCCTCTTTGTGAGTTAAACAACGATGCATGATATTGTCTATTCTAAGTCGGTGATACAAAGTGTCATCGACGATAGTGTAATTCTTAGCTTGGTATTATACATGTCGTCAGTCATATCGCGAGAGATGCTGAGGGAATTTCAAATTTTGAATATAGAGAACAATGTCTCCATACCATGGGTCAGACGATGAGACAAGGAAAAAAATTCTATCTGCAAACGAATCAACATGGATAACATCCTCATCCAATCATTGGAACTCGGATATTAAATACGAAAAGACTAGTGATTTCTTGGATTTTGCATAAGCGAAATCAAGATCAAATTCTTGTAAAATGACAATCCATTTATTATATTTTCCCCCTATGATACTCCTAGTAAGGACATATTAAAATGGATTGACATTAGAAACCACAATAGTCTTGCAAATAAATATATAATGGCATAAACGTTGGACTGTGTGAACAACAACCAAAGCTATCTTTTCAACGTGAGAATAATTGAGCTTAGGACCGACTACATTTTGACTAAGATAGTAGATGACGTTCTCGTGGATCTCATCATCCTCCTGAACCAAAACCATACCAAACGTCTCCTCGGACGCTGCGACATAAAGAAAGTTATCCCTACCATAGTTAGGAGACTTCAGCAGAGGCATCAATACCAAGGCTTTCTTCAAAGCATTGAACAACTCCTGGGCTCACTCATCCTAGATAAAATGGGTATCCTTCTTCAAAAGACGCATGAAACCCTTAGCGATATTGGCGTAGTTTAATATAAAACGACGTAAAAAGTTAGCTTTCCCTTGTAAACCTTGAATTTTTCGAATAGTGCGCAGGGGCGGCAATCGAAGTATTGCCTCAACCTTTAATGGATCTACCATGATCTCAGTCTCAGAAACTAGAAATCCCAAGAGACGTACAAACCTAATGCAAAATATGCACTTATGAGGGTTCAACCGGATTCTATAATGATGAAATATTTCAAAAACTAGCCGAAGGTGCTTGGAGTGATCCACTCTCTTACGAGAGTGAGCAGCAAGATCGTCAAGATAAGATTCGACTATATGATTAAGATCATGGAATGAGAAGGTCATAGTAGGTTGGAAGGTTTCTCTGTAATTTTTAAGGCTGAAAGGCATCTTCCGGTATGCGAAAGTACCCCAAGGACAAATAAATGTTGTCTTGTGTTGATCCTCGAGTTTAATTTAATTTGGTTATACCCTGATAAACCTTCAATGAAAGAAAACACTTTGCTTCCAGCACACTCATCGAGACTATGATCGATGAAAGGTGTCAGGAAGTTGTCTTTAGGACAGGATTTATTCAGGTCACGAAAGTCCATGCATACACGGATGGTTCCTTTCTTCTTATTCACAGGAACGAGATTGGATACCCATTCAGTCAAAGGAATTGGGTAGATAAAGCCAACATTAAATAGTTTATCTACCTCTGCCTTAATAGTAGGGGCCTTCCAAGGGTTGACATCTCTAAGACATTATCGAACAGGCTTAGCATCCGGGTAAGTTTTAATATCATGCTCAACAATACGAGGGTATATTATTGGCATCTCTTCATATTACCAAGCAAATACATCTCGGAATTCCTTGAAGAATTCTATGTAGATAAGGATTTCTCCTGGCGAACAATCTGCACTGATATGTACATTTTCAATCTTTCTAGGGGTACGAGAGATATCGATCGTGACGATAGGAGAGATAGTCACTATATTTCCTTCATCATAAATGTCATGCATATCAAGTGGAACTACGATGTGAACAACTATCTCGCTCAAAGTAGATCGAAAGTCATATTGTTCGATTCTAGCAAGCTCTGGGAGAAAATAATAGCGATGATGCATATCATCCCAAGGTTTGTCAGAACCATTCATGGATTCAATGATGGATTCATCCTAGGGAAAGGTCTCATCGAGGAAGTCATGTGAGAAACAAAACTAAGTGGCCCACACGGGCTGACGAATAGGATCCTCCTCATCAGTTGGTGAGGTAATAGGATTGGGATAAGCAGAAGAGTCAAGAACAACTTGATATGCAATCTCCACTACCGATAGTGGCATGGCCATTCTAGCATGATGCTAACCTTCACAAGAGGAATTCAATGAAGGTAGGGTCCAATGATCGTTAAAATAGGAAGTGCAGAAAGGAATATATCTCTCTGACGAAACGGGTTAGATCTCTCTGACGAAATGGGCCTACTGGACATGGTGTAAACATGGTAAATCAGCACCATGAAGTCAAAGGTACCCATAAGGGATGAATACATTTGGACACAGACAATCTCAGTTGTCAGTTTAGAACTTTTGACCACAAGGATCGACGGTCCAAAAAATGCATTGGGCCTAGCATATGCAAAGGATAATTGGTTGATCGTCATGATCTTCCCATTGTGAGGAAAACAAAGAGTACGGAATATGGATGATACAACGATAGTCATCTCATAGTTCCAATTGCATCCTAGTAACAGGTTATAATCAAGGGGCGCATCAACCACCTTGACATCCACCTCTACCTTCTTCCCACCTAACTGGACCAGAAAGGCAGGAAGAATACCATTAGGGTGGAAGGAACGACCATCAAACGTAGTCAACAAGGTCGGAGATTGAGAAAGAGTCGAAGAGTTGAGAGCTTTCCAACAGATCAGGGATATCACACATATAGCAACGCCTTCATCAACAACCACATGTTTGATGGTAAAATTTGAGTACCCCATGTGGATTTGGAATGCGACATGGTAAGGCAAGCGAGGCTTCATATCTGTGACGTCAAACATGATAACTTTCGAGCCACTAGGGTCTATAGTTCCTAACGCAGATAGCAAGGAATTTTTTTGTGAAGGACACGTCTGGAGTACCTCCAGAGCTAACATCGCATAAGGGGTTTGACCCAGGTCCTCAACAATAGAGTAATTATGGGAGGATCTGGAATTTGGATTGTGGGTAGAGTGCTTGAGTAATCCTTTCGAAATACAAGGCAGTGGCCCTAGTTTTTCTATCTATAAAATCGTCTCCAAAAGAGGAGGAGATTTTAGACCAGGTACAGTCTATAAGGAACTATAATCACGAGACCGGGTGACTACATTAACCTAAGAATTGACCATACTAATACACAAATGGTCACCATCTTGTGACGGTTGGTTTTGACTCCCACCCATCACATTTCTGGCATTAAAGGATCTTGAGGCCATGTGTTGGTTATCTGGGAAAGGATTTGTTAGCACGATAGGCGGTAGAGATAAGAGCCTCGCAGCTTCCACAAGTTTGGGGAATAAATGAGCAAGATGATTTTTTGTACAAAGCTTATAGGGAAATTTCATCTTACACCTTTCTTTCTTGTCCTCTCTAGCATTATTATTCGTCTTCTCATTATTACCATTTTCCTTGGGTTTATTATTATTCTTCCCACACTTACGATTATTATTATGTCCTTTATTCTTATTCCCTCATGGTTGTGGGTTACCATTTGGGTCGATCGACGATTGCATAGAATTTACATATACCGACTGAGTGGGATTGGAAGAAACGAATGAATATGGTCCTCCTACAGACTAGTTTAGAGACAACTCTTTCAAATGGCTTGTCACTAAGTCTATGGATTTCACATTGGCCGAGCCTAAAATTCCATTGGTATGAGGTCTAGGATTTTTTCTAGGGCCATATGTTTACATAGGTTCATATGGAAGAATGTAGTATAACATCCCAGACTGAGCGTATATAAGATCTAACTATTGGGCTTTTAATATTTCTTCTTCCTTGTAGAAATTTCGATACAAATTAATGTATTCTTGCGATTCTCCTGATCTAACAATTTTCGCCACTTGTTAAATACAGAATCACTTCTACTATTATTATTGTGGAAGCAATTAAACCACAATCACAACCACAATGCACAAAGTGAAATATCAATAACACACAACACAAAAGTTTTACCGGGAAAGCGTAAATCTAAAAACCCCACTATCATATATTATGTATATCATGAATCATGAAACAATCTCATACAAAACTCTAATCCAAGAGCTCTCAGTACAATACAATCATCTCACACTGTCATACACAAATTAGCAAATACATGTGCCAATTCTCGTGTCCAGATAGCCTGCCTCCTCTGCACAATCTCTGCAATCCGAATTCTCATAATGAATCGAATGAATAAAATTGCCTCGTTTGCACATTCTCATAAGCATATTCACTGCATGTGTGAACAAATCACAACTAATAGCCAAATTGTCCCTTTCACCTATTATCTCAACTGGATCTCCATTGGAACTGCATGCATGTAGTTAACTGTGACGATTCTTCAGTTGCATGTGAGTTAACTAATTAACTGAACTCTCACTAGTGCATGTTTAGTTACAACTAGTACAACTGATCTTAACTCACTTAACTACACCTATAATTCTGTTACAATTCCAAATCAATCAGTTATGAATGAGATAACAGATTAATATTTATTGTCTAATTTAATTAAGGGAAAAGTATATTAGACACATGTTTCTTGTTGACTTTTCAACACTCCCTCTCAACAAGAAAGGGATTATCCTTCACCCCAATCGTGTCTCTATGATATTCGAATTTGCTCCTGGTGAGCGCCTTCGTCAGAATGTCCACATCCTGATCTTTCGCAGGAATGTATTGAAGCAACATGATCTTCTGCTGCACACAATCTATGAGATGATGATACTGAATATCTATATGCTTAGATATGTCATGAAACACAGGATTAATCGAGAGTTTAATGCAACTCTTATTATCACAATAAATCACTGTCAGATCTAAATGAGAACCAAACAAACCAACCAAGATCTTCCTCATCCAGATAGCTTCACATGCAGCTTGGCTCGCTGCCATGTATTCTGCTTCTACTGAATTAAGTGCCACGGATATTTGTTTCCTACTGTACCAAGAAACAACTGTAGCTCTGATACTAAAGATCCCCTCTGATGTGATATTTCTGTCTGTTGGGTTGCCTTCCCAATCTGCATCCGTGAAGCCATGTAACTTCACCTCATCTGTCTATCTGTACCATAATCCATACTCAGATGTGCCCTTCAGATATCTCAGGACATGCTTACCCTCCTTCCAAAAGATTTTGGTAAGCTTAACCATCGCCTGACTTAGTTGGTTAACCGCATAGCAAATGTCTGGTCTCGTGTTCACTAAATACATTAGAAAACCCACTAACTATCAATAGACAGTAGCATCCACTACCTCTTCAGAAGTAGCATCCTCTTTCCTCCAGTTTCCTGGAAGACGAGTATCCATGGGTTTGTAGCCCTCCATGTGAAACTTACCAAGTATCTCTCTTGTATACTTTCCTTGAGACACAAAAAGTTCACCATCTCGCTGCCATATTTCCAATCCAAGGAAATAATGAATAAGGCCCAAATCCTTCATCTCAAACTCCTTTGCAAGGTCCTCCTTGCATGAGTGTATCAGCTGCTCATCACCAGTAAGTATTAAATCATCAACATAAAGCACAATGATCAAAATCTTACCCTCCACCACAATTTGGTATAGGTTTGCATCCGCTTAACTTTTGGTGAAGCCCAATCCAGTGAAATAGATGTCTTTCCAAGTGTACCAAGCACGGGGTGCTTGCTTCAGTGCATACAGTTCTCTCTTGAGTCTACACACATGCGACTCTCTGTCAAAGGTCTCAAAACCTTCTGTCTATTCAATGTACACTTCTTCCTCAATGATCTCATTGAGGAACGCAGTTTTTACATCCATCTGATGAATGCGCCAACCCATCTGCACTGAGAGTGCAAGGATGGATCTTATGGAAGAGTACCTTGCGACATGTGCAAAGGTATCACCATAATCTATCCCCTCGATCTGTGATAATCCCCAGGCCACAAACATGGCCTTGTATTTCTCCACACTCCCATCAGCATCTTGCTTTACCTTGTAGATCCATCTTGAACCTACCACTGATTTATCAATCGGTCTTGGGACAATTTCCCATACATTGTTTTTGACAATGGAGTCATACTCCTCTACCATAGCATCAACCCAAGTGGGGTCCTGCACTGCTTCCTGAAAGGAAGATGGTTCAGTCACA
>ML780230.1:720769-765150 GCA_009831015.1 Picea engelmannii
GAAAGGTAATGGTACCAATACCAGTCGCACTGTATCATCCATCATCACCCATATCTATATGCATTCTGAGATCTTTCTCCTCCAAGTCAATGAAAGACTCTCTATCTCCCATCATGTGGAAGGAAGCGCCACTATCCAAATACTACACTGATCCCGATGCACTTGATTCCATGCATGTGATCAAAGTAAAGTCAAGCTCAAATTGTGAGACAAGAGCCTCACCAGTTGCAGCTCCAACAATTGTCTTCTTCTTCTTCTTCTACGGACAGTTAGTAGCGAGATGCCCACGTTCATCACAGTGAAAACACATCACTTTGGACAAATCTAGCTTCTTGACTTTAGACTCGGAATTTGATTGGGATTTCTTCCCTTTCCCTTTCCTTTCCTTGGCAGTCAAAGCACAATCCTCTTCATCATCACGCTTTGATGAAGATCCATCTCTAGTGTTCCGCATGAACTCCTCTTGCGCTCGATCCGACCATAGTCGTTCCCAATACAGCAATTTTTCCCTTCCATTGACAGAGTCTTGATAACTATGCCAACTCTTGGGAAGCCCTTGGAGCGCCAAGCTCACCAAATCATCAGTAGCGACTGTTATTCCCACACTTCCAAGCTCATCCCGACATTGGACAAAATTCGTGAGATATTTTGGAAAAATGTCGCCTTTCTCCATCTTGATCTTCCTGAGTTTATCTTTGAGCGCCAATTTCCTGTGGTCACTGCTATTTTGGAACAGATCTGTCAAAACCTTCCACATTGCATACGGTGTGTTTTTCCCATGGAGACTTGAGACAATGTGGTCTCGTACTCCCTCCAACAAAATCCTCCTCATCTTCGCCACTTTCTTTTGCCATGCATCAAGATTTGCAGTATCTGTCGCATCCTTCTTAGGAACATCTGCATCAATGTAACCCTTCAATCCATTGTCTTCGAGCACTGCCTCCATCCTATCCTTCCAAGAAATGTAGTTAGAGATGCCCTCAAGTGCATACTCCAACCTCAAGCCATTGAAAGACATTTCGATCTTGAATCAAGTGTCGCACCAAGAAAATCTTGCAAATTTGAATGTTATCCAACCCAAAACTCAACCCCTTCACTTTCCTCTTGCCCTCAGAGGTTCGCACCCCACCTGAGAGAAACCTGAGGGAAGTTCACACCCTGCCTGTGTATAGCCTGCGAACTTGCCTATCAAGTTCACACCCTACTCCACTATATCCTGCAAGAATTCCCTTGAAGTCTGCACCTTGATTCATTGTTAGGGTGAGGGAAGTTCACACCTTGCTAGTGTATTTGCCTGCAAGAATGCTAATGAAGTTCGCACCTTGCCTTTGTCTAGGGTGCGAGAATTTCTGTTCTTGAAAACACCGGAATTTTTTAGTACTACAGTTCTCACCCGGCTAGAGGCGAGACCTGCGAAAATGAAATTATGTTCGCACCTCACTTCCATGACTCAGTGGCCTCCGTGGCTCTGATACCATGTGGAAATTTCGATACAAATTAATGTATTCCTGCGATTCTCCTAATCTAACAATTTCTGCCACTTGTTAAATACAAAATCGCTTCTACTATTATTATTGCGGAAGCAATTAAACCACGATCACAACCACAATGCACAAAGTGAAATATCAATAACACACAACACAGAAGTTTTACCGGGAAAGCATAAAGCTAAAAACCCCACTATCATATATTATGTATATCATGAATCATGAAACAATCTCATACAAAAATCTAATCCAAGATCTCTCAGTACAATACAATCGTCTCACACTGTCATACACAAATTAGCAAATACATGTGCCAATTTTTGTGTCCAGACAGCCTGCCTCCTCTGCACAATCTCTGCAATCTGAATTCTCACAATGAATCGAATGAATACAATTGCCTCGTTTGCACATGCTCATAAGCATATTCACTGCATGTGTGAACAAATCACAACTGATATCCAAACTGTCCCTTTCACCTGTTATCTCAACTGGATCTCCTTTGGAACTACATGCATGTAGTTAACCGTGACGAATCTTCAATTGCATGTGAGTTAACTGATTAACTGAACTCTCACTAGTGCATGTTTAGTTACAACTAGTACAACTGATCTTAACTCACTTAACTACACTTATAATTCTRTTACAATTCCAAATCACTCAGTTATGAATGAGATAATAGATTAATATTTATTGTCTAATTTAACTAAGGGAAAAGTAAATTAGACACATGTTTCTTGTTGACTTTTCAGCATTCCTCAGATGTAACCCCGGATGTAGCAACATCCTTCGAGATAGGAGGCTGCAAAGACTTAAGGAACTACTCTAAAACAAATTCTCAGGGTATGAAGGTGTTAATCAACATCTTTTTTCTATGCCACTCCTGGATGTGATCCGAGATATGAGTGGTTTTTTCCTAGCGTAAAGTCTACAGAATTTCTAGGCCAACATCGTAATGAACCAACAATTGGAAGTGGTTAAGGAAAACAAGCACCATCTGACTAAAGGTCCCATATTCCCTTCTAGGTAGCTCGATATACCATTTCACAACAACCTCAATGAGGGTGCGTTGAAGTAATTTTAACCAAATGGAATCGTCATTAAGGGAATTTGAAGAGCACCATAGGTGAAAGGTGGTGACATGATCACCAGGATCCTCGTCTTTCTTACCCTCGAACTTCGAAATGTCTGAAGGAATTTTGGTGGGGATAGAGGGTCCATGTAGGATCATGACACATAGGTTTGTTCATCAACTTAGATAAGTATGGAAGATCAAGTGTGGCCAGAAAAGGGAGATGGGATTGAAACATCTTGCCCCAAGCTGCCCGGAAAGATTGTGTTTGGGGAACTACAACCCATCTAGAGTTCTGATAACCACCATGGACCTGTCCGGGATTATAATACCCTCCTCTAGGGTTGTTCATAAGATTTTGGTTGGGCATCATTCCAGTAGGAATGTTCTGATGGGGTTTATAAAAATTTCCACCAACTAGAGTGGCTCCGAGTTGGGGGTTGCCCAAGGTGTGAAACTGACCTCCTCCAGGTGTGAATCCGGAGGATAGAGGTGGATTCATCATGCCAAATGTGTTGGTTGGAATTTTCACTGAGGAGGTGATGGTATAGCACGGAACTTGAGCAAAATCTTGTTCGTCGGGTTGGTTGCTCCACCCATAAGCAAGAGTATTAGACCTAGGGTTAAAAGAGGGAATTCCTCTCATAGTACGAGTGATTTGAGGGATATGAGAGCCACCAAACGATAATGGAGTATAAGGAGGAGTTATTCCCCCAAGTCCAATGCTAGCATCAAGGCCAGTAGCTAGGATGGAGTTTCAAAAATGCGAAGTAAAATTCTTCATACCATAGGAAAAATGACTAGAGGCCATAGGGATGGACTGAACATTATAGCCCGATGAGTGAACAAGATACCCAAATGGGTTCGTGGAAATAGATTGAGAATTCACTATAGGACGGGAAGTAGTTATGATGGGTGCCTCCAGCACTACAACCATTATGGTTGTAGGAGTCAAAGGGGTACCATTAACTATAGTAGGTGCGAGATTCGAAGGGATCCTAGTATTCTGATGACTTAGTTCAATACTCATCCTTGTAGAATCACAAGTATGAACATTGGAGGTGTGTGTACCACATTTAATAACTCTATGCATTTTAGAAAGCAAAGACTCGAAATTTGGTGGTAACTGTAACAAGTGGCAGGACCGACGGGAAGGCTGGCCCGACTCCACGATGACTTAAGACTCAATATAAAAAAATAAAACCTAATGAAAACTAGTAATCAAAGAGAACACCAAAAATAATCAAATGGCTAATATGCACACAAACAGGATAAAGTGGTTGAAAGGGGCCTCCCTCCCTAAAGAAGGTATGTCTCGCCCAAGAGGGACCTGAGACTCCCTGCTAAATATCAGAAGTAACATAATCAGTTATAAGGTCCCTCATGGGCTTAACAACTAGTCAGTCAAATCCCCTAGAGAGGTAATCCTCCATAAAGGTTGTGTGTTGTCTAACCCTTATTTGACCTAGGGTATGTGCATAATAACCCCTACAAGTAACCTATGTGGCACCTAAGTCAAGCAACTAATAAACCATTGTATAACCAATGCACAGGCAAGAAGTCATAAGTCAGGTCCACCGTATGATCAGGGTAGCAAAGCCCGAAACCTTGAAAGTACCACCTCTCACGGAGGTAAGGGCACTAGTAAGATCCCTAGATACAAATAGATCCATAGAAATATCTCTGACACTAAGAAGGTATCAGGGGGATATCCCTTCAACCGACCTCGTGCAACCTCGTGATTAACTTCGGTGTAAGCAGAGCCTCCTGATATTACCGATTATACAATGGATTTCTCCACTCCCTTAGTCATACACATATATTGATTTAATAGCCTTGGAGAATTTTACTCACAAAATCCTATTCCAAGGCACTAAATCCTAAGCTAGTTTGTGCACCCTAGAAAATAAAATCGATACAAATCAATTTTAAATTATAGTGTTAATTTTAATGGTTGTTCTTACTCAAAAGGTAAGGTGGTGAAACTAGTGATGTTATGACTCAACAAGTAAAGTAAATATGAATACAATGAAAACTCCTAGGTTCAATTTTCAATGAATGATATGCTTCTTAAAACAATGCAATTTTCAATTTCAACTCTGCAATTCTGAATAAAAATGCAATCTTTCTTTACATGCACTAAGATATATCACAAAGAATCAAAGGATCAAAATGCCAATCAATGTAAAATGCCTAATATTTTTGTATTTTCAATATAATAAAAATGAAAATGCATGGAGTGAACAACTTGATATATAGACTCTACTATGTATATAAAGAGACAACTCAAGTAGGATACCAAGGAGAAAAACACCCAACCCAATGTAAAAGGAAAATCAAAATGAAAAGATGATGAGAAAGGCTCCACCCAAAAATTCAACCAAATACAGGTTTCTTGTCATCCCACAAACACTTAACAGTCACTAAAGAGACCCAAGAAAACTTAGCAATCATCAAAACCTACCCAACAACCACCAAACCTATAAAAAAAGAAAAAGAGGTTGATGTATGCGACTGTTCAAGGAAACAACACATATGTATGCATCTTGCAGAAGGACAACACACATATATACACAATTGTCAAGCAAAAACCTATGTATATGTTTCAAAAACACAACTAGGCAAAAGAGAAGGTTGAAAGACTCATACCCAGAGTGAACAGAGGCTATCAAGCAATGATACAACAAGAAACACAATATGAACAAGATAAATCTAAGGAGGAAAACACTCCAAACCCCAAGAAAGAATATTCAATCCCCAGTATGGTCGCTAATTATGTTATGAGAAAAATATCTCAATGGCTAGGGGAAAACCACAACAAATGTAAATGACTGTAGAAATCAACTCTATTCTCAATTATGCTATATAAATGAATATTCTAGCAAGACAAGATAAAAGGACTACCTCATCCAGATGTTCGATGAATTCCACCATTGAGAACTTGACCCAAAGAAATATACCTGCAACTAGTCCTCAACAACCAAGAACAGAAAGCATATGGTGATAATATATGATGTTAGCACATTCAATAGAATAATCCATTAATATTCATAACAAATACGCCCATGGAATAATAATTCAAATATTTTCAAGATATCAATTGGATGAGAAAAGAGTATTTCTATTAATATATGATTAGACTTCTATGTCATCACGGTTCGGAATCGAGAAAGTAAGTTCCTTCTACCTGGGCCTCCACCAAATGCAATCTCATAGAATATAGAGAATGAAGTTCTCAATCAATAAGGGAAGAGCTTGGGGGTTGAACACTGTGTTCCAACTTAAAGCACAAAGGGATGTAGACTCAATGTGAAGTGAATACTTTCTCTAGAGTAACTTTTCTCTCAAATTTGAATTATTTCTCCTCTTTTTTATAGCTCGGAATTGGCCCATTTATATCCATCAAGTGGAACAAAAGGGCCGAGTCTGAACGTTTCTAGTATATGGAAGGCCAAGGATCATTGATATCCTGTCGTGACATGGAAACCCGACACCATTTTTCATTTCTGGGAACATTTCCCAATGTACATGGGATGTAGTGGTGCAACCTACATATGCACATGTTGTATAGTAGGCAAGGTGCGTATCTATGGAAAAATTGTATTTTTAGCTCTGCGATTTGCAAAAAGGGATGAAAAGTCTGCATAGGGAAATGGAAAAAGCCCCTCTATGCAAGATCGCATAGGGTGAGGAAAATATTGCTATAACAAAACTAGATCAGTATGCACAATTTCCAGTGGTCTTGTCGTTGAATATTCTTTTGATTTAAACCTGGTCTTTGTTTTCTTTCCTTATTGACATTGCTTGCATAAAGTGTTGGTTGATTTCATAATATAGGGCATTTCTCTAATTGCTTCCTTTTTGTTGACTTTGAGAAGGTTATCAAAATGTATGTGACTCATTCTTTTGTGCCATAGCCAACTTTCATCTTCCTTTCCTAGACAACACTTTTCATTTCCAATTTCACTTAGTACATATATGTTTCTTGAAGTTCTTGTAATTGTTGCAATCAATTTTCCTAAACCTTCTTTTCTTATCTCGCACTTTTTTGAACCGAATGTAACTTTATGACCTTGGTCACACATTTGAATCACACTTAGAAGATTATGTTTCATATCTTCTACTAATAGAACATTTTCTACCTTGGTATTCTTGTTTCTTATTCTAACTATGCCTTTTCCAATGATTTTAGTTGAATCATCATTTATGAAGGAGACTGGTCCATATATTTCCTTTCTTAATGTAAGAAACCTATATTTATCACCTTTCATGTGTTTTGAACAACCACTGTCAACTTACCAACCATGTTTCTTCTTCTTATCTTGTAGAGAGAGTGTGCATTCTTCATTGTTATATTGATTCTGGTTTCTTTGTAATGATCCCAAGACAAATTTTTCGCTTGGAATCACTAACTACTACTGATTTGTTGGTGTGCAGATGTTATTGAGTTATTAAATGAAGTTATACCATATTCATCCAACACATGAAGATCATAACACATTCAAGTTACAAAATCTAAGCATAAATCTGACCTTTATTATAGAATCATGAATCAGATACAATAGAATGAGAAGATCTGGAATAATCTTCAAACGGCTCCAAGGCAAGACAAGTATGAGATGCTACAAAATGATCCGCTGATACAGACAAGCCTCCCAAAGGCTGAATAATATATGAAGATCAATATAAATAGAAATGCATGCCAATTTTCCCAGCTAAAGAATGCCACGCTCCACTAGGTGGTTGAAACCCTTAGTAAATTGGCCCAACTAAAGGAAGGCACCAAATGAGCTCCAACTCAAAAAAATGATAGATCAGGATGATAGGATTCCCCTCCTAAAGTCTCAAGCTCAACGTCTAAGGAAAACCCCTCCAAAATCTGAATCTTCTACTGAAATTGTGCCCTCCTGGATGGCTAAAACCCTACGTGATTCGGCCCTGATGAGAAAAGCCTCCAAATGATCTGAAACTCTCCTGAAATGTATATCAGGCCATGATAACCCTGTGGGTGAAGTTTCAGACCTGGATCTCAAGCGGATCTCTCTAGATATGAGAAATACACAATGATGGGATGTCCTCCTTACCTCCAAATTGACCCAATCTGAATCTAAATGTCTAGAAGGTGATAACTCTCCGGAAAAGCCCTCAAAATGATGGTGGAGCACCTGCAAGTAAAACCAAATTGATGAAATGCCCAATGCTCCTCCCAATTGGATAGCTCAAACCCTTCTCTTCACAATGGTGCGCCCTTGCTGAAACTCCTCTAAACAATATGGCTCTGTTATCTTCAGAAGCACTAGGGAGAAATATGTTGAGAATAGAATGGTGTGGAGGAATCTTTCATCCCCGAGACCAAGATGTGGAACAATGTGAGTGGATATTTCACCATTGAGTTTCTCACAAGGGTTTGTACAGCAAAACCCCCAAACTAACTGCTCAAGAGAAATAACAAGCAATATGCCAAATCCAGAATGCCTAATAGGTGCGTCCTAGCCTCTTACTTATACTTTTCCTTCTAATCCTCTGTTGAGTTAAGTTAACTCCCAGGGTTAACTTCAATTCTTCTTTTGAGTTATCTTTTCCTCTTTTTATCCTTTCTCTTTCTCAATTCAACTTAAAAAATATAACTTTAATCTAATTGACCTCCCTCCTCAGTGTGATACTATGACCTAATGGGGGTGCCCAGGCCACTGAGTCTCCTTATCACCTCCCTAAGAGGTGGGGGACATTACAGTATCCCCTACTTGAAATTGCTTGTCCTCAAGCAATTCCAAACCTACATCTCGTACCACCTGTTCATTTTCCCAAGTGGCATCCTCAATGGGCAAGTCTTTCCACCTGATCATATACTCCTTGATGCTTCTCCTCCGGAGCTTCTTTTCTCAAACTTCCAATATCTCTTTCGAAATCAACACCAACTGACCTTCTTCATCCATGGGAGGTAGTTCCTCAATGGGGCGTATGTGTTGGCCGATGGCCTTCTTCAGGTAGGATACATGAAAGACATTGTGTATCCGGCTGCCTGGTGGAAGCTCCAACTCATAAGCCATGACCCCTATCTTCCTACTGATTCTGTAGGGCCCAAAGAAACGTGGTTGTAATTTTTCTGCTCCACTCCTTTTAATGGAGGCCTGCCAATAAGGTTGGAGCCTCAAATAAACCAAGTCACCTACTTCAAAAGTGTTCTCCATTTTGTGCTTGTCCTCCTAAACCTTCTATTGATTATGTGCCCTCTGTAAATGATCCTTTAACTCTCGGAGAATGTCCTGGCTCTGTTGTACCCAATCCTGCACCATGGGTGACCTGTTGTCCCCAAAGGAAATCTCCACAAAGGAAAGAGGATCATAGCTATATAAAGCTCTGAAGGGTGTCATGCCGATGGATACATGATGGGTGGTGTTGTAGCAATATTCTCCCAAGTGAAACCATCTGAGCCATGCTTTTTGTTGTCTTGCTACGTAATTTCTGAGGTAACCTTCCACCCATTTGTTGACTATTTCAGTCTGACCGTCCGTCTAAGGATGATAACTAGTACTACGAGTCAATGTTGTACCTACTAATCTGAACAACTCCTGCCAAAACATACTCATGAAACTGCTATCCCTGTCACTGATAATGGTCTTGGGTAAGCCGTGTAGTCTGACCACCTCTCTAAAAAATAATTCGGCCACCTGTGCTATGCTAAAGTCCGTGGCTATGGAAAAGAAGTGTGAAAACTTTGTCAATCTATCTACCACCACAAAAATGCAATCCTTCCCCTGTTCTTTGGGCAAACCGGTGATGAAATCCATGGATATACTTTCCCACTTGTGCTCTGGAATGGGTAGAGGTTGCAACAGTCCTGCAGGGTGCGTGTGCTCATCCTTGTTTTCTTGGCATGTGGTACACTCTTTGACATGATTAATCAGATCCTCCTTGAGGCCTTTCCATGCAAACCTCTCTCTCACCTGCCTATACGTCTTACTGATGCCCTGATGTCTTGCTACTAATGAGTTATGACACACATGCAAGATCTTATCTTTGAGAGCTGATCCAGGAACTAAGAAGATTTGGCCTTTGTAATAAATGAGGTCCTTCATGACCCTGAATTTTTCGTCCTATATTTGTTCGTCCAATAGTTGACAAACGAACTGATCCTTTGCATATTCCACTATCAAGTGATCCTTCCAGTCAACTGACATGCCAGACATGGAAAAAATGGATGGCCTCCTGGATAATGCATCGGCTACTGCATTGTTCTTCCCCTTGACGAATTCAATGTCAAAGTCATAGGCTTGTATTTTGCTTACCCATTTCTATTGTATTTCATTCAAATCCTTCTGCTCCAGTAGATATTTAAGACTGTTATGGTCTGATTTGACCACAAACCTTGCACCTACCAAATATTACCTAAATTTTGCTAGTGCATGCATGATAGCCAGCATTTCTTTGATGTTGTAAAGTAGTTCAGGACCCCTGAGTTTCCGACTTTCATAGGCAAGGGGGTGCCTATTCTGCATCAACACGGCCCTTGTACCTTCCCTCAATGCATCACACTCCAAGGTGAAGGGTATGCCAAAATCTGGAAGAGCTAGAACTGGACAGGTGCTCATGACTTCTTTCATTTTCTCCATCGTGGCTTGGGCCTCGTCACTCCATTTGAAGGACCCCTTTTTGGTCAGGTCAGTCAAGGGTGCGCACAGTTGAGAGAACACTTTGAAAAATTTCTTGTAGTATGTGCATAGGCCCAGGAATCCCCTCAGTTCCGTGAGTGTCTTCGGAGTAGGCCATTCCCTAATGGCTTTTATTTTCTCCTGGTGTACCTGTACCCCTTTTTCCACTATGATGTGTCCCAAGTAGAGAACCTCTGTCATCCCAAACTCACACTTGGATTCCTTGGCGTATAGTGACTGTTCTTCCATGATTGACAGGATTTGGTGCACATGTCGAAGGTGTTCCTCCCAGGTCTTGCTGTAAATGAGCAAGTCATCAAAGAATACCAACAAGTGTTTCCTCAGCTATTTGTTGAACACATGGTTCATGCAGGACTGGAATGTGGATGGGGCGTTGGTTAACCCAAAGGGAATTACCAAAAACTCGTAATGTTCGTAGTGACACCTAATGGATGTTTTTGAGATGTCCTCCTCCCTCATCTTGATTTGATGGTAGCCCGAATGGAGGTCAATTTTTGTGAAATAGATAGCTCCATGCAGCTCATCCAGCAACTCATCAATCCTGGGTATGGGGTACCTGTTTTTGATAGTCTTTTTATTCAAAGCTCGGAAGTTAATGCACATTCTCATCATTCCATCCTTTTTCTTAACCAAGACTACTGAAGAAGTGAACAGGCTTGAACTCAACCTAATGTGTCCCATGTCTAGAAGCTCTTTGATGGCCTTCTCTATCTCGTCTTTATACTTCTTGGGATGCCTATAGGGTGTGGTGATAATTGGTTTAGCCTCTGCTTCTAGCTCAATAATGTGCTCGAACCCCCTGTCTGGTGGCACACCCAGAGGAATCGACCCAAACACCTTATGGTGCCTGTCAAGGATCTTTTTAATCTTCGGAGCATAGTGCACCTTTCCCTTCTCATCCACCCGTGTTGAGACTTTACATTCTGCTACATATACAATTTATTCCCTTCTGAAGATGGCTTCCATCCTCTTGGCCGTGACCACTCTGGCAGAGTTACATGTCATGCCTCTGAGTACAACCTTTCGTCCTCCTTCCTCTACAAAGGACATTTCCATGGCCTTGTAATTGGTGGTGATGGGACCTAAAGTGCTAAGCCACTGCACCCCTAGGATGATGTTGGTATTGGGAAGATCCATCACATACACATCTTGAACTAACTCATGCCTTCCTAAGGTGAGTTTCATACCTGGTATGTATCTGTCATAGGGAATAGTACTCTCGCCTGCTACCTCCACTTTGAATCCTTCAAACTCTACTGTAGGTATGTGCCTCCTCTTCAGTAATGCCGCATCAATGAAATTGTGGGAAGCTCCTCCATCAATCAGAACCGAGACTCTCTGTCCCTGTAAGACCCCTCTCATCCTGAAGGTGTTGAACTTTGGTACCCCACTGATAGATGCCAAGGTAGCCATCTCTCCAAACGCACAGTCAAGTTATGAAACCTCCTCTTCTCTTGTCTCTGTAGTTTCGGCCTCAATGTTTTGTATCTGACCATACTCTTCCTCCTCTTCATTGTCTGAGGTAACTTCTATATAGTGAACCTGGCCACATCCCATGCACTTATGTGACGAATTCCATGGTTCTTTGCAAGTGAAGCAGAGTTTCTTTCTCCTCAGTTCCCTTCTGACGTTGTCATCTATCCTACCACAGCCCCTGTCAAATCCCTTTGGGTCACTTCCCCCTTGATTCATTGGAGGTCTTTGATCTCTTCCTCCACTGTTAAGAGGTGGTCTGGGTATGAATCTAGGCTTCACAGCTGGCCCCATATCCCTCCCCTTCCAAATGACCTCCTGTAGGTTGTGGGGTTTAAAGGCCTTTAACCAACCCTTCAAGGGTTCCATAAACCCTTCTGTGAAAAGCATCATGAGCCTGGTTGGGGACATATCCTGTACCATAACTGCCAATCTCTGAAATTCATTAATATATACTTCAACCGTACCTATTTGTTTGAGTTGGGTGAGCTCCCGGAAATGTAGCTCAGGATCTCCTTGATCAAATCTATCAATGAGCCTTTGAGTGAACTCTATATAGGATACAATCTGATTGTGGCTGAGTGTGGTGAGTCCGTGATACCACCAGTCATGAGCCTTGCCATCCAGGTACATAGTGGTGAATTTGATGGCCTCCATCTCCCTCATGGGGTTGAGTTGTATGTAAGTATCCAACTTTTGTACCCAAGATTGAGCTGTCATCTTGGTCGTACCATCAAAGTATGGAATTTCTATTTTTCCCGCTCTTCATTCAAACTCAAAGCTGCCCCTGTTGCTCGTCCTGGGTTGATTTCTGAACTTGAGTTGACAATACTGGTCTAGGGACATCTGTTTTTGGATCTTCATATCCAAAATGTAGTATTCATTGGTACTCCTCACCAATTGTCCCACAAAATCTTCAACCAATTCATGTTTCCCTAGCTCATTTGTGAATGTGGGCATATACGGTCTTGGGTTGGCTCTGCCACTCATATGTCGGCCAAGCTGTTCATCTATGAATGTGGGTATGTATCTCCTAGAATTGATCCCACTACCCATTTGACCATGGAGCGTGTCTCCTTCCAAACTCCCTTCATATCTGGAAGCTTTCTCCAGATTATGTCTGATCTCCTCATGGATCCCACCAGATCCACCAGCCTCCTTATGCCCATAAGTATCAAGGTCTTTCCCCTTATGTGCCATTTCCATTAGAAATGAATTTAGCTTGGATTGGTTCAGGTTCATTAACTGCAGGTTCTCATCAACTTTCTTCAATGTTTCAGAAAGCTCATTTTGTCCCTTCCTATTGGTTTCATGGTATTCGTCCAAATATCGGACCAATGTGCTTTCTGTGCAGTTGACAGATTGTTGGAACTTGTTAAATTTCGTTGCTACGAGAGTCAAGTCTATAGCCTCATGGTCATCTCCTGATCCTTCCATATTGGCCTCTATTTCACTGTTGGGTTTCTTCCTTCGACCCATAAAGATACCGTTGTACCTTTGCATGCGCCGATCCTTCCACAGGTTTGGAGGATCGAAGCTCTGATACCACTGTAATGATCCCAAGCCAATTTTTTCACTTGGAATCACTAACTACTACTGATTTGTTGGTGTCCATATGTTATTGAGTTATTAAATGCAGTTATACCATATTCATGCAACACATGAATATCATAACACATTCAAGATACAAAATATAAGCATAAATCTGACCTTTATTATAGAATCATGAATCAGATACAATAGAATGAGTAGATATGGAATAATATTCAGATGGCTCCAAGGCAAGAAAGGTATGAGCTGCTACAAAATGCTTCGCTGATACAGAAAAGCCTCCCAAAGGTTGAATAAGATATGAATATCAATACAGACAGAAATGAATGCCAATTTTCCCAGCTGAAGAATGCCACACTCCACTAGGTGGCTGAAACCCTCAGTAAATTGGCCCAACTGAAGGAAGGCACCAAACAAGCTCCAACTCGTCAGATGATAGATTAGGATGATAGGATTCCCCTTCTGAAGTCTCAAGCTCAACATCCAAGGAAAACCACTCCAAACTCTGAATCTTCTACTGAAACTGCACCCTCCTGGATGGCTGAAACCCTAGGTGATTCGGCCCTGATGAGAAAAGCCTCCAAATGCTCTAAAACTCTCCCAGAATGTATATCAGGCCAAGATAACCCTGTGGGTGAAGTCTCAGACCCGGATCTCAAGCGGATCTCTCTAGATCTGAGAAATACACAATGATGGGACGTCCTCCTTACCTCCAAATCGACCCAATCTGAATCTAAATGTCTGGAAGGTGATAACTCTCTAGAAAGTCCCTCAAAATGATGGTGGAGCACATGCAAGTAAAACCCAACTGATGAAATTCCCAACGCTACTCCCAATTGGCTAGCTCGAACCCTTCTCTTCACGATGGTGCACCCTTGTTGAAACTCCTCTAAACAGTACGACCCTGCTATCTTCATAAGCATTAGGGAGAAATATGTTGAGAATAGAATGGTGTGGAGGAATCTTTCATCCCTGAGACCAAGATGTGGTACAAGGTGAGTGGATATTTCACCACTGAGTTGCTCACAAGGGTTTGTACAACAAAACCCCCAAACTGACTACTCAAGAGAAATAACAAGCAATATGCCAAATCCAGAATGCCTAATAGGTGTGTCCTAGCCTCTTACTTATACTTTTCCTTCTAATCCTCTGCTGAGTTAAGTTAACTCCCAAGGTTAACTTCTATTCTTTTGTTGAGAACTATCTTTTCCTCCTTTTATCCTTTCTCTTTCTCAAGTCAACTTAAAAAATATAACTTTAATCTAGTTGACCTCCCCCCTCAGTGTGAGACTTTGACCTAGCGGGGGTGCCCAAGCCACTGAGTCTCCTCATCACCTCCCTAAGAGGTGGGGGACATTACATTCTTATCCATGTTCTCTTCTGAGGTTCATGTCTATGACTATTTTTTTTATGTTGTGGTTCTCTAGGAGGAACTTTCATTATTCAATCTTTGGCCATGTGTCCAAACTTGTTACACGTGTATCATTCCACTTTAGTGCTCAATGATTCAAACATTTTGTAACTTCTTATTTTTGTTTCACTAGGTCTTCTTGGATAACCCTTTTGTGTATGAATTTCAAGGTTGTTTGTGTTCCTGTTGTTAGCTCTGCAATTCATAGCTTTATGTCCAAAATTATTACATGCATAACATAAACCACAAAAATAGTTTGATACCTAGGAGTTGAAGATATTTTGAAAGGAGATTCTCTTCTAAATCCTTCTTCTTCCTAAGGCCTATATGTTAGTTATTGATTCTGAAATATGAATCTTCTCGGTGGAGGAGTGTCCCTGTAATCTTCCTTGTAGATCTTCCTATCCCTTTTTATTGTTTTTTCATAGATTTTTGGATATGTTTCTTGTTCTATTGTTTTGGAGCTTGATCCCTTTTCTGTCTTATTGTATCCAAGTCCGGACTTGTCATGATGAGGTTTTTGACTGTTGATAATGTCATCCAAAACTTTTGAGTGTTCTGCATATTTTTCTTTTGAAGATCCTTTCTCAATGTGACAATATATGCTTCCAATTTTTCAATGATCCTATCTCTTTATTCTAGTTGTTCTTTGATTGCTTCTTCAATTATTTATCTTCTTCTATTTGAACCTTCAAATTTGTGATCATTTATTCTAGTTCATGAGTGTCTTCTTTCTTGTCTAGTTCTTCTTGTAGCTTCTTGCTTTTCCGCTTTTCTCTTCTTCTATATTTCGTGGCACACAAAAATTCTTCTTGGTAGTCAACTTTTGCCTCTTCATATTCTTCTTTGGCCTCTTCATATTCTTCTTCAGTGTCTTCTTTGTCAGAGTCTTCTACTTCCATGTATATAATTCTTTCTGTCTCACTGTCACTGACTTCATCTTCATCTGATGATGAGATGTCTTCTTTGGTGCTTAAGCGTTTCTTGAAAACTTTCTTTGTGGTTCCTTTGCCTTTATATGTTTGTTTTCTATTTGAGTAATCTTCATCATTTCTCTTATTTTTCTTATGAGGAAATTTGTTAGCAAAATTACCAATACCATAACAATTAAAACAAATCAAAGGAAAATTACCTCTATATTTTTCGTTGGTTCCCTTGTTCAATCTTCTGATGAAGTTGGCCACTTCTTCATCATCTTCCGAGATGTCACAGTTGCTGTTATGCTCTTTTTATTTTTTCTTTCGCTTTTGCTTTGACCTTTTGGATGCTTTGAAAGCTACTTCTTTTATATCTATATTTTTCTGTTCAATTCTTGTTGGTTTTATCGACTCCCTTCTCAGGTTATATGAGTTATTTACCCAGGGTTCATGTCATTCGGGGTTCCAACAAAGCCTCTAACTATCAGCCCTCCTAGTAAACCAGAAGGCAGTGCAGCGCCCGAGAGGTATTGCGTAGTCTCACTCGAGATAGCTAAGGATGGTTGACTGTAAGACTCAGGTGTTTACAGCCTAGGACAGAGTAGGAGATAAAGGGTTTCTTGATTAAGGCCCTATTCTACGAACTGTTACTGTAATCTACTTGTTCCCAGGAATCGCATGAATATAACTCAAAATATAAACAGATTCTAATAATGCATTTGGTTATTCGTCAATCGTAGTCATCTATTGCTTGAAAGAAGTTAAAGATATGAAAACATTCAACTTATTACACATATGTTACCATGGTTCACCCCTCTTAGGCTACGTCCACAAAGATTTGGCTTTTATCTCTTTTATTATAGTAGTTCTTGATCTCCCTGCGTCACACGCTTACAGTTCTCCGCAAAAGTAGGTAAGATCTATGTGAGGTGAACTAGATCACACCAGGCTCTTCATCATGTGGTCTAATCCTCAGATCTACCTTCCCTCATATATTTCTTTCTCAACATATTACAAAACTTGGTTCGTACAATTCAAACCCCTCACGGATCGCCAACAACAGTACTCAGAAAAATCACTCAATAACAACCGCGATCTTCATAAAAACTAACATACAATAAACAATGACAACAACAAAAAAACCCATATCTTACTTATGTATCTATATTTATACATTTCGGGCTCTTCATCCACTTACAGAATATTATGAAAACCCTAACCCTTCTTACACTAGGTTTTTCTCCCATGCACGTGTTGTTCTTCCCCCAGCTGTCACTTCCCTCTATGCACACTTTATTTCATTAATGCATGATGATCTTTTTCCAGTTGTCACTTTAGTTTCCTGCACGCTTTATTTCCCATTATCGTCCTTCTTTCCACTTCAGCCTGGTGCCAACAGTTCTCATTTCATATGTTGTGAGGATTCCATGTATTCCGTCCATGCTTCTTGAGTCTAGATCTTCTCTTTCTTCTAGTGATGATATCTTAGGGTCAGATCTCATAGGAAGAGATCCTAGTACCTCTTGAACAATTACAGATTCTTTGATTTCTTCTCCCAATCCTATGATTGCATTTACTGTTTCATCAACGCGTAAGAAATAAGCTACAATATTCACACCTTTCTTCATCTTTAGTTGTTCGAACTGACCTATGTAAGTTTGAAGCTTTGTTGCTTTGAATTATGAATCTCCTTCATAAATATTTTGAATTTTGTCCCAAATATCTTTAGCGGATCTACAATGTATAACTTTGGTGTATACTGATTCACCAAGACCATTCAGAAGTGCATTTGTGGATTTGGAATTATTCTGATGAATTTTTATTTCTCTTTCACTTGTTGGTGGAACTAGGTTCTTTATATCCATCTACTACAGATTTCCAAATTTCAAATCCCTGTGCCTATATATATGTTTTCATCATTCTACTCCAGAATGCATACTTTTGTCCATCAAACGGTTGCATTCCATTTTTATACATGTTGTTTATCTCCATGGTCTACCTTTAAGTCGTTAAACCAATTTTTGAAGGAACTTTCTCTGATACCAATTGTTGGATTACTGAGAGGGGGGGTGAATCAGTAATAGAGAAATTTAATCCTTTTTCACCATAAAATGCAAGTGTTATATCAATGTATCATTATCATCCAATAATTGCAGAGTAAATAAACAATGAACAAATGAGAAATCATACACATACACAATACACCAATTTTTTTACGTGGAAACCCAAAGCGAGATAAAACTATGAAATGTTTTTTCTTATATGTCTTGAAGAATTACATTCATTGGAAGCACCAACTTCCTTTGTTTTCCAGCTACAACTAGAAGGAGGCTCCAACCCCCTATTTTCTTAGAATACAACCTGAGGGAAGCTCCAACTCCCCAATTCTCTGGCTACAACCAGAAGGAGGACACAAACACCTATGTTCTTCGGCTACAACCGAAAGGTGGCTATAACCACCTATCCTTTCCCTGTCCAACCTCCCTGACGTAGAAGTAGAATGATGAAACCATTGTCACATTATCACTGTGAGATATACCACTGTAACAACCTATACCAATCAACCTATACCATAAAAAAGTGCATCAACCATGCATCAACCTATACCAAACAACCTATAATCACCCTGTGCCATAAAAAAGTGAATCAACCATGCACCAACCTGTACCTCAACTTGTACCATCAACAACTGCATCAACCATCCACCAAATGTGTACCAATCATGCATCAAATACACATAAACTATGAATCATCAAGATGTACCAACATCATCAACTATACACCTCATGTATCTGCCAACTCATCAAATACTTGTCCCAACCATGTACCCAACATGTACCTCAACCAAAATCCCTCATCAATTTCATCATCCAAATGTGATTTGTAACTCTGTAATAGACCTAGTGTATATAATCACATACCAGCAAACCGTCCTTAACTTTAACAATAAGAGACTAGCATTTTCATCAAACTTTACTTTAGTCTCACATGACTAATTTTGGATTAGTCAAAAACCCTAACTTGCAATAATCATAACTATTTACTTGTAATGGATAAAGATTTGAAAAATGGTACATAATGTTCTTCATTTTCTTTTATGCAATTCCTCCATATTTCACTACTTGGAACCTCTCAGAAAAGGAGTTATAGAAAAACTAGCATACCTTGTTGAATTCTAACTTATTCTAGAGAGCGAATGTGTAGAGAATGACCCGCACAGAATATCTGTTGTATGGATCTAAAAATTGTACACAGAATACTAAATATTGTACTCTAACCAATACATTTTGTCTTTCTGAATTTGGATTTGTTATGAAGAAGTTATGACGTTTTTACCCAAAACATTTGTTTTAGACTAGTTTCAGGACTAGCCACAAACCCTATTTTCCACGGCATGTAACTCCCAAAATACAACGACCCGCAAGATGAAATTTGTATCACATCTACTTGGATATGTTTCCTAAATGGCCTCCCAATTTCATGCTCTTAATCATTCTAGAAAAAACTTTATTGCGAAAATGGTGAGATGACTTGTAAATAACACACCTTAGAAAGCATCATCAAAAGAATTTATCCTCCCTTGAATTTCGACCTTCTTTACTTCACCTTTCCTCTGAAATTCAGCTTAGATATCCTTTGGTTACCTCAATCACCTGTAGATATTCAATATGATCAAGTGTGAGTAAAATGAGAGAGCCTTTCCTCTTATTTATACTTTCATGTAGCTTCCTCAAGGGGTTACATTTTAACCATCTTAACCCACTTTCCTTATTTTAGGGTTAACCCACTTCTAACCACTTGTCCACTTAGTAATTTCTCCATTAACTTATTGTTTAAATAAATTCTTTTGTATTCACTTTGACTTATAGTACACTCATCACTTCACTTTATTATTTACCTACTAAAATATCTTAAACCACTTTGACTACTTTGACCTTTTGGGGCTTCTAGATGACTCATGAGGGTTCTCCAACTTCACATGGCCATAACTCTCTAGCTGTGAGGAGTTATGTGACGTTCCACATACCACTGGAAATGGCATGACATGTACTATCCATATAGAATAGTATTACCTGCAAATATATCAAAACTCATACCATTATCCATCAAACAAACTTGGGTCCATTACCGAAACCTTTGTGCTACAAAAATTTTCTACCGAACTTTCTTCAAGGGTTGACATCAATGAAAACCAACCCAAATTTGCATGTAGGCTAGAACCCTTCACTGTACCATTTCATTATAATTGTACACTATGTCTCCAACATATATAGCAAGGATACCTAGTCTTAGGATCATATAATATCATCTTGTACATTGAATATATTGTAAAACAAGTCCCCCCCCTCAAAGAGTATTGTTATTCATTGAATTTTTATCATTCTCAAGGCATTGGTTCACAACATTTGGTTTCAGAGCATCAATCCTAGGTTTTTTATTCTTCAAACGAACCATCTTAGAATTTTTGCTATAAATTTTTTTTTTAGGACACTTTAAATGTAAAACTTTGGAGGTTACTTAGTAGACATATCCAAATACTTTTTGTAAAAATTTCTAGTTATGGTTCATTAAACTTTCAGAGATATAGCCTATGGAAGATAGAGTTTTTTATTCATCATGAAATCGATTTTAAGTGTGTCATCTTGGGATTTTTTCTATAACTTTTTTGGGAAGTTTCATACAGTGAAATTGTTAAGATATTGAGGAAAGAAAACAAGTAATAAGGATATGGATATCCAATGAAATGAAAAAATCCATAAAAACCATTCTCTTACAGAAGATCCCTAATAAGGATATGGATATCCAATGAAATCATGAAAATAAGACGAACAAGGTTGTTGAGACTCAATCACATATGGGGAGTATCTTTTCACATTTGGAGAGCACAAATACTAAATCTCATAATCATGATCATTCAGTACTCCAAGATTGATCCAAAAACGAAGGTATTATTGATCGATTTACAAGTTAGTTTATGTATTTAATTTTCATTTGGATCAATAATGTTGATACATAAAAAAAAAAATTGGAAATGAATAAAAAAGAATTGTGAAATTGAAGAAGAATAGCAGTAAAATAAGAGAAGAGACAAAGACACAAGTTGTTGATGAAGTTCACCCCTCCTGGGCTACATCTCTGGGTCCGCTTCCAATGTGAGAATTCACTTCATTATTGATGTCAAAAGTTGACATTACATCCAAAATTGCTCCCAACCCACACACAATTATGTCTCTAACTCGGCTACAAGGATATGTCTAAAGCTCACTTCTCCAATGTCTTCTATGCGAGAAATATCTTTGCATTTATAGAACGATTTCTTCCAACAAAAAAATAAATAAATAAATAAATAAATAAAATCCCACACCCCAAGAATGGAAAATACATTGATTTAAATACAAAAGGATCTATGGATAAGTTAAGTTGATATTAGATCCAACTTTAATGGAATTTGGAATATTTGTTTAACCAAATAATATATGGTATATTCCAATTATATTGTAATATCCACATATAATGGGTTAAATATATGTATAGTTAAATAACCATATACCACGTGAAAACCATATAACCATAAAATCTCGACCCAAATCCACAAAAACTCCAAGGAATATTATATAACCAAGAAATATATATATGTTGCACCATTTTTTATGGGATATGATCCATTTGTTTAACCATAAAATATGTGGTTTAAGATTTATCCACTCCACTTTTTATGAGGGAATAAATATATGGTTTAATAACTTATGTCATAATTCCCAAGCCACCACACATGTTGATCCAAATCCCATGGATACATAAGGTCGAATCCCAAATATAATTCCAAATCGAATATTGGAATATTTAAATTCGTTGGAATGTAGATGCTTAGGCGGGTTTTTTTTTGTCATATAAAATAACTTATGACTTTAAATAAATAAATTACCATGTGACTAAACAAGGAAGTTTGTATCCCTATCGGTGTTGAGGTTGGTTCTCTCTTGGCAGGTTAGGGATTTAAATCCATCATCGGTATAGCTCAAAAAACCTTTGAACTCGACACCCTTGATCAATCTTAGGGTGCCACGTGGCACCATTGGATTAGTCCACTTGTCTCCATGGATTTGAACTCGACCCCCTTGACCAATCCTATGGTGCCACGTGGCACCATTGGATTAGTCCACTTGTCGCCATGGCATTGGCCCATGTGTGATCCAATTAGTGACGAAGTGTTACCATAGAAACTTGCCATGTGTGACCTTTGCAAAATGACATGTGTCAACTATGAACTACCACATCACTCTACACCTACCACGTGTCACCACCACCATAGAAACTTGCCACATGTGACCTTTGCAAAATGACATGTGTCAACTATGAACTACCACATCACTCTACACCTACCATGTGTCACCACCAGAATGTGTCATGTGTCCCTGTCAAGTTGATTTTTTGTTATTGGTCAACAACTTCATATCATAACTTCTTCATACAAAGTCAAATTGAGACGAAATTTGCATCATTGGAAAGATCTCGATGTGTACTACACAATGGTACAATTTGTTTTAGCATTTGAAACTTTTTATTTTTGAGCGATCACAGATCCTCCTGGATCAAATATCCACTTCATTAGGGCTTCAAGTGGAGACCAAGGAACTACTTCATTCCAAATATCGATATAAGGAAGTTTGATGGAAAAGATCATATAAGATGGATATTTCAGATGGAGCAATTCTTTGATTTATACCAAGTTCCAATCTTACAAAAGATACCTATTGCATCCTTGTATTTATAAAATGATCAATTTGTTTGGTATCGATGTATTTTTGAAAGAAAAAATAATTATATTATATCTTGGTCCATTTTTACGAATGAATTGATATCAAATTATGGGGATATTAAGAGAAAAACATTATTTAGTCAATTGATAAATCGTCAACAAAAAGGTCCGATTACAGAGCACATTCAACAATTCCAAAAGCTCATTCTAAGGATAAAGAATATTCCTAGCGATAATTTGTTAGATCTCTTTGTGGGAAATTTAAAGTATAACATTAAACATGAGGTACATATCTTTGAACCTATATCCCTAGAGAAAGCATTCAGTATGGCAAGGAAAGTGGAAAACAAAAATATGGCTATTAGAAGGGTGACCACTAACAACTATATACAACACCATGTTCCCTCTCCTAACCTCACTCAATCAACCAGTTTGAAACCTCAAAAAATAGATGAAACAATAACAAAGGGACTGTGTTTCAATTGTAACGACAAGTATAGTAAACTACATAAATTTGGTCATATGAAATTATTCTACATAGACTATGAAGAGGAAAAAAATCAATAATTGGAACCATCACACGATCTAGATCTAGAAGATACTACTCCAATTATATATTGGCATGCATTGTCCAGCATCAGTACTCCACAAACCCTTAAGATACAAGGATACATCAAAAAGAAAAAGCTAACAATGTTAATTTATTTTGGTAGACCTAGATGCCAAGACCAACCCATTTCTGGGTATGCATGGATCACACACATCATGTCTAACAGATATGAGGCCATATGAAAATTGGGATACTTACTTGGGCCATATGTTTTGCAACTGATATTCCATATGTTAGAAATTAATCATTAGTAACTTTGGGTCATTTTCTGATGGCCCTTTCAACGTAATTCCAATGTGATGTTGTCGGGATCATGACAAACATTGGCCCCTTCAAACATCGTTCTTGGTACTGTCCCACTTCCAACGAATGTTCTTGTGTCCCACTTCCAAAGAATGTTCTTGTGTCTCACTTCCTACATTTCTTATGAACACATGTCGTCAAAGGCTCAATTTTGTAGTGACACAAATTGTCATCTCACTTATGACGTATATTTACATGTCGTATTTCTTTCGATGGAAATGTGTGGTTTATGTGTCATCTCTACTACGACGGAAAATTTTGTTGCAATAGAGACGACCTAAACTAGTTCGACGACATCATAAATTTTCTTAGACCTTAAAATACGACAAAGATGTCTTCATAATTTCGATGCCATAAACTAATCATCGATGAATTTTCCATATGAGTGATGTTTTGGATCGTTAGAAGGGCGTCAAAAGTTAGACGCTAGAAGTGTATTAGTGGGACGCGAGTGAGACGAAAGGGTTGTCGGAATGCCGACTCATTGTAAGTATTTAAATATGTGTGTGTGTGTGTGTGTGTGTGTGTGTGTGTGTGTGTGTGTGTGTGTGTGTGTGTGTCCCTTGCCACTGAATTCTAGTTAATATTGCATGATGCTTATCCTCTCAACTATGTTGCATCAACCACTAAATGTTTTCTAAACCACAACAATTGTTCTTGAAACAATTCTTTGACTATGAAGGAGTGTACACCTTAGAATCAAGGGGTACTTGTGAAAGAAAATATTTTTAAATAATTCTATGTGTGGCCTCAATAAAAAAAACAGTGTAATATTGACATTCTCTTGCATAGCCACAACATGGACTATTGGTATTAAGGGCCTTGCACTAATTGCTCTAGTTGGGATGTATCCAATAATTGATCCAATGGGGAATTAGGTTGAGAAGTAGGGATAGGCGGAGTGTCCTAAGGAGGATAACCTCCCATTTCCTCCAAACTATTTGGTTCCTCGATAATTTCCTATTCAATAGAAGAATCATTCAAGCATTGCTCGAGGAAAGATTGCAGGAATCTAGTATCTTCACCACCACTAGAACATATTGTACCACCACTCCACAATTTCCTAGTAACTTTAAAAACCGTGTACTAGGGAGCATGCTAATCTCCATTATCTACATGATGTATACATCATGTATTCTCCTGTCAACGTATATTATATTCATGCTCCATAATGAAATATGTGACATGGAGTATCTATAATAGTAGTCAGCATGTCGTCTTCAATGGAGACAATTGGGAGTTTCCCTACTTGTTGGAATTTATATTATTCAAAGGCATCCAATGCCTTACCTATTGATGAGAGTTGCTTATGGATGGAAATGTTGGCTAGCTCTGTGTACATAGTCTCATTTGAAAACCCTTATAGTTGAGAAAAATGATGAAGGGATGAACTAAGTGGAATGATTGAGGTGGTAGTAGAAGCATGTAGAGGTGCAAAGGGCCATGAGGAAACAAAAGGAGGTAACTTTCTCAATGGTTTACCAAACCATAGCTTATTTCAAGGATTGTCCTTGTTACCTACCATCTTTCTAGGTATCAAAAGGGTGTTAAAAGTATTGATCCTAGAATTGAACCATATTCAAATATTTACATGAGTTTGTATCGTTCAAAGACTATTAAAATTGCAACCATTCTCACCTCAGCTATTGTTATCCCATTTAAAATCAGTTTTCTCTACACAATGGATTTCCTATGTCAATGATATGGGGATTGGTCTTTGGGTTATGTGGGATTATGGTCTATGTTCTCAATTTAAAGGTTCATCTCTTGATTGTCTTTGTTTATTTTGGATTAACTAAGACTTTTCTCATACTAGCCTCTTAATCCTGCTATTACGTCTACATCATTTTTATGTCATATAAAACAAAGAAATCTAATTTTATACCACCTGATATTGAGCACCCTTCAATAGATACAAATTCAAATGGAATTTTGGAAGGTACATAGTGTTAATATTATGGTATCTTCGGGAGGTATGAACCTCTATTTTGACCTATGACGAGACTAGAATCCTCTGGAAGGAAGCAAAGAAATGAAGGAAACCCTAGATAGGTTTTCGGCTACAAAAATATATTTAATATGAATTTATTAATACCCAGAAGGAGAATTCGGCCCCAGTTAAACTGCCTAGACTACTATAAATACAGGGCGCCATTTCTCATTATTCACATCTTAGCAGTTGCAGAGCGAACTAGATCTGCGCAGGTGCAGTTGCAGCTTGTGCACAAGTTTCTGGGAAGGTGTGCGCTAGCCTCTGGGTGGGATTATTTGATCAGCTTGGTTTCTATTCTTTCTTGGTGCATTATCCTCTCTTGGTTATTGGATTGCTACCAGGATTCTCTTCTCTGTCAAGGTCAAGGTGCTCGGAGGGTGGCTTCGGCCTGTGGTTGGGTGACGAGGGTATTGTCAATGGTAAAACGAGCACAATCTTCTATATTCTAATAGGTTATAGGCCCACACACCCTTCAGTCAGCATAAAACGCTGGAAGGAAGCATAGTCACTAGATATTGATCTTGTTAAGGAACTGTCGCTAGGGTTACTAGAAGGAGTAGATTCCAAAAACACTACAGCTAGGGTTACTAGCAGAAGTAGTTGCATAAACCCTAAATCTCTGATCTGACACCTTGTGATGGATCATCTCACCCAAGAAGAAGATATTCAGATGCTCCCTAACTCAGCGCACCTCTTGACTCTCTCAGAAGACAGAAATGATGAAGTTGAAATTTTGGATCAATGCATGACCAGTTACCAGTCAACCAAAGACATGTGTGAAATAATCAGTCTTTCACACTACTCAGCACTTACCGGGACAATTGAAGATGATATGTGGATAATCGATAGTGGAGATTCCAGGCACATGACAGGAGATCAAGCCAGACTCTCAAATCTAAATGAGAGAAAGACATCATACAAAGTGGAGCTTAGAGACAAAAGCACTTACCCCGTCAAAGGATTTGGACAAGCCTCCGTCAAATTGGAATCAGGTATTCATGTTTACTTAAGAAATGTTTTATATGTACCTGGTTTAGAAAAGAATCTTATATCGATATCATGTTTAGAAGACAAAAGAAACATAATATTCTTCATGGATGGAAAGGTGTTATCATGGCATAAGAATTCCAGCATAGAGGATGCTAGGGTTACTGGAAGTCGTGAAGGAAATATGTATAGACTACTAGAACAAAATGAAGAAGCTCTATTACATGACCAAGTCAACCCTAATGAGATTTGGAATAGAAGGTATGCTCATATAAATTATCAAGCATTACCTTTCCTCAGAAAAATGGTTGAAGGAATACCAGAATTGAAATCTACACATGAAGGAATCTGCAAAGGATGTGCCCTTGGGAAGAATATTAAGAAACCATTCCCAAGCAACAACAACAGATCTAAGGAAACCCTAGATCTAATACACTCGGATGTTTGCAGTCCAATGCCATTCAGATCTCTAGGAGGATCTCTTTATTATGTAATCTTCATAGATGACTATTCAAGAAAGACGTGGTTGTACCTACTGAAATCAAAAGACGAAGTATTCAACAAGTTCCAAGAATTCAAGGCGGAATTAGAAAACCTTACGAACAAGAAGATCAAGACATTAAGAACAGATAATGGAGGAGAATACACCTCGAAGGAGTTTGTTTCATTCTACAAACCGGCAGGGATTAGGAGGGAGCTGATTGTTCCCCATAATCCTCAACAAAACAATGTAGCGGAAAGAAAGAACAGATCTATCGAAGAAATTGTAAAATCCTTATTGAACGATCAAGGTCTATCGATGTTCCTATGGGGAGAAGCAACAATGATGGAAATATATGTACAAAACAAAATGCCTCATCGTATATTGAAGGACATGACACCAGAAGAAGCATTCTCAGGTAAGAAACCTAACATAGAAAACTTAAGAATATTTGGATGTCCAGTTTATTCTCATATTCCCAAAGATAAAAGGAATAAACTAGAAGCCTCAGGAAAGAAGGGGATATTCATGGGATATAGTGATTCATCCAAAGCCTATAGAATATATATTCCAGAACAACACAATATAGAAGTAAGCAGAGACATAATGTTCAATGAAAGGATGGCCTTCAGGAAATCCATCGAAGAAATTATAGAAGAAGAAGAACTTGAAGAACCAAATGAAGAAAACACAGAAAACGAAAATAACGAAAAAGATCAACCTAATCATCCTATGGAGCCATGTGAGAACATTGATTCAGATATCATACCAAAAACCAAGAAATGACCAGCTTGTATTGAAGCTACTTTATAAGACACAAAAAGAATCAAGGTTCTAGAAGGAACATCCAGGAAGAGTAACAGATTGAAAAGATTAACAAGTTATGCAACATACATGACGAAGCTTTTAGATGAAGAACCTACTACATTCGAAGAAGCAGTCCAAAAGGGACAATGGAAAGAAGCTATGATGGAAGAACATCAATCTATTATGAAAAATGAAGTACAGGAAATTGTACCCGGACCTAAAGAAAAATCAGTGGTAACCTCAAAATGGGTATACAAGATCAAACATGCAGTAGACAGAAGCATGGATAAATACAAGGCAAGATTTGTGGCCAGAGGGTTCTCCTAGAAGGAGGGAGAATATTATGACGAAACCTTTGCTCCGATGGCAAGGTATACCTCCATCAGAGCTATCATATCCCTTGTTGCTTCCATGGGATGGAATCTACACCAGATGGATGTAAAGACAACCTTCCTCAATGGGGCTATTGAAGAAGAAGTGTATATCGAACAAACTCAAGGATTTGAGGTACATTCCAGGGACACTCACGTTTGTAGATTGAAGAAATCTCTATTTGGACTCAAGCAAGCTCCAAGGGCTTGGTACACCAGAATGGAAAACTATCTAATAAGACTTGGTTTCTCTAAGAGTCATGCATATCCAAACCTTTATTACAAATTCATGGATAATGCACCTATGATTCTACTATTATATGTCGATGATCTATTCATAACAGGTGAAGAATCTCTAATTATCCAGTGTATGAAGGAATTAGCTTCTGAATTTGATATGAAAGATCTAGGTCTCATGCATTATTACTTGGGACTAGAAGTATTCCTTGGACAAGGAAAGTACGCTATAAAGATCCTTCAGAAATTTGGAATGATGGACTGTAAGTCCATGGACACTCCTATGAATGCAAATATAAGAAAAGTGAAAGTCCCAGATTCCAATCCAGTAGATCCATCTCCATATCGATAGCTAATTGGAACATTGATATATTTGGTAAATACTCGACCAAATATTTGCTTTGCTGTAAATACATTAAGTCGGTTCTAGGTGGAACCTAGACAAGAACATTGGATAGTTTCAAAGCATGTTCTAAGGTATATTTGTGGGACAATAAACTATGGCTTGAGATATACCGCATCCAATGATATCCAACTTCATGGATTCAAAGACTCTGATTGGGCAGGAAGTGCAGAAGATAGAAAGAGTACTTCAGGTATGTGTTTCAGTTTGGGTTCTGCTATGATATCTTGGGGAAGCAGGAAACGGGAGTCGTTCGCACTTAGTACAACAGAAGCAGAGTATATGGCAGCTTGTGAAGCATGCACAAAATAAGTATGGCTAAGGAAGTTAATCTATGATTTATCTGATCAGACTCCAGAATCGACCATAATATATTGTGATAATCAGAGTTGTATAAGATTATCATAACATCCATTGTTTCATGAAAGGTCGAATCACATTGAGATCAATACTACTTTATTCAAGATAAAGTCCAGGAAGGAGAGGTAAATCTTGAGTATATCCCCACTGATGAGCAGACAGTAGACATTCCTTAGGGTTATACATTCTCTCCAGGGTGCAATTTGATTAGTGTAGGAGGAATGGTCCAGGATAGTCATTCCTTAGGGTTATACATTCTCTCCAAGGCGCACTTTGATTAGTGTAGGAGGAGTGGCCCAGGGTGAGGAATGGTCCAGGCTCAGCAATCAAGGACAGACATTCCTTAGGGTTATACATTCTCTCTAGGGTGCACTTTGATTAGTGTAGGAGGAATGGCCCAGGGTGGGGAATGGTCCAGGACAGTCATTCCTTAGGGTTTATACATTCTCTTCAGGGTGCACTTTGATTAGTGTAGGAGGAATGGCCTAGGGTGGGGAATGGTCCAAACATTCCTTAGGGTTTATACATTATGTCCAGGGTGCACTTTGACTAGTGTAGGAAGAATGGCCCAGGGTGAGGAATGGTCCAGGCTCAAAAATCAGAAATAATCCTTCTTCCTTGTTTGAGAAGAATGGGGCAGATAGCCCATTGCTGATGTTCTATATTGAGGGCAGATATTCTTTCATATCTCACAAACGTGAGTGAAATATTGGCCCAGATGATTCAGTTTATATCATAACATTGTTTCTATGCAGGTTGCTATTAGATGTTTGTTATGAAGAATATATGACAGTAGATGTAAACTACTGTGGTGGATATGTTCCATTATTTGTAAGGCGGATATTCTTTCAAAGCTCATAGATGTGAGTGAAAGATTGGCCCAGATGATTGTTATGGAGACTACCTGTCTCCAGACAGTAGAGATATACTACTGTGGTGGATTTGTTCCATTGTTTGTGACTATGTCTCACAGTTTGAGTAGTTGCGTACTACCTTGAATAGACACAGGTGTGTTCTATCAATTAATATTGTACCAGTTGTCATAGGAGATTATCCAGTTAGATAATAATGACGGTGCTCATGTTGCTACCAGTTGAATGGTCTATTGTGCTCAAGACCATACCTCCCTAGCTAGGAGGGAGTGTTAATATTATGGTAGCTTCGGGAGGTATGAAACTCTATTGTGACCTATGACGAGACTAGAATCCTCTGGAAGGAAGCAAAGAAATGAAGGAAACCCTAGACAGGTTGTCGGCTGCAGAAGTATATTTAATATGAATTTATTAATACCCAGAAGGAGAAGTCGGCCCCAGTTAAACTACCCAGACTACTATAAATACAGAGCGCCAGTTCTCATTATTCACATCTCAACAGTTGCAAAGTGAATTGGATCTACGCAGGTGCAGTTGCAGCTTGTGCGCAAGTTTCTAGGAAGGTGTGCGCTAGCCTCTGGGTGGGATTATCTGATCAGCTTGGTTTCTATTCTTGTTTGGTGCATTAGCATCTCTTGGCTATTGGATTTCTACTAGGATTCTCTTCTCTGTCAATGTCAAGGTGCTTGGAGGGTGGCTTAGGCCTGTGGTTGGGTGACGAGGGTATCGTCAATGGTAAAACGAGCACAATCTTCTATATTCTAACACATAGATGCTAAGCCCTAAATCATGGCATATTACCCCTTCATTGGGGAGTATTAAATTAGTATTTTTATTTTATTTATGTCGGCTTGGTTCCATTAGTTGTAATTGTACCCCTTAGTCTCCTATATATACCAAGGAAGTTTTTTCATTTGGAATCATCTTATCTTTGAGACTTAATGTGATGTATAAGAAGGTTTCCCCATTGAAGAGGCTTATTATCTGAATTTCTCTCTTTTTCAAGGTGTGGAGTAATTATTCCAAGGTTTTTATTCTATTTTGGATATTTGGTTCTTAATATTTGGTATCGGAGCTAGACAATCCTCGTGACTGGCTTCTTTAAAACATGTCTTCTTTGGATTTTTGATACAACTCTTTTTCTGGAAGGTTTCAAGATCTAAATTTATATGGTGTAGAAGAGACATATAGATATAACTTGGGTCCAAATTTCAGATCTTGTTTCAATATATTTTTGGAGATACCTTATGTCCAAGTTAGGGTTTTTTACTAGTCCTGAAACTAGTCTGTAACAAGTCTTCTTGGAATTTTCGCTCCCAAATTTTTTCGGCTTGGTTTCAAGTTCTGAAATATATACAGTACGATTGAGACATAGCGAGGTACCTTTTTTAAAAATTTCATCCCTTGATTCGTTATACTTTGAAATTTATTTTCTTAGGAAATTATGGTTTTTGGATGGTGCAGAATTCAGTATAAAAAAACGTTCTTGGGAAAACTATTATATATGAATATACAAACCTCTGAAATGAGTGAGACCTATTCCATTGGTTAGGGTACGAACAAGATTATTACTAATGCACATTTCAAGTTCTGAAGTGAAGATGTTGGTATGATGCAGGCCATACAAGTTCACAAACCTGAAAGGGAAAAAATAAGCACATCTTGGGAAAGTTATCATAAACTTCTCTTGGAGAATACAAACTTTGTCTAGTTTGTTGGATTGGAAAGAAGAAAAATCAGGCTACCTCAGGCCAAAATTTTAGACTCATAAGGGCCTAAATTACATAGCTACAACAAAATAAAGGTCAACTAGCAGAATAGTCTCAAAATCAATGTTTAAAAGGTGCATTGCTTTTTCAAAATTTTGCATATCTTTTGACTAGAATATCCAATTGGGGTGATTCAAAAAGTGGAATAAAGTGGGATAAAAGGAGTATCACATAAATGCAACAGAAACGTGGGGAGTTTTAGGTACAGACGTATTTCGACATCTCTAAATGTAGGAGTTTTCTCTACTTATTAGTGATACAACCCAAGGACAGTGTGGTTCTTCCACGTACCTAGAGTATATCAGAAGGCCCTTTTCGAACGGTTGCACATTAGAAAACACTAATATGGATTTGAGATCCCATGTACCTGGTGTATATCAAGAGACCCCCTAGAATAGGATGACACCAATCGAGTAAACCATTTGGTCATCTTGTTTTTATAGTACACTGAAAACAACGCTTGGGGAGATCACTCTCTAGTACCTGGGTATTCAAATAGTATGGATAAGGGCATGGTCAAGCCTCCTTAGTCAGTTCCATGAGATATTGTGTCGAGTATTATTGTTGGACCCTGTATGGGTATCAGAGAGATATAACACCTAACACTCCCTTGTCTGTGAGGACCTCTTCCTGACCCAATTAGGGATTCTTACATTGCAGTGATCCTTGACCAACATGCCACCAAAAAAGGAAAATTATACACCAAATAAGCCTTCAAAAAATCCTACTTGGACTCTTGAAGAAGGTGAAGAAATGCAAAAGGACATAAATTATTTACAACAATAGGAAATAAAAAAAGATGAACTACAAAGGATGACGGATTCAACTGAAGCTAAGATGGAAGTGATAATGGATACTAAGATGGATGGTTTAAAAAGGGAGGTCATGGAAGGGTTGAAAAAGATTCTAATAGAGAGGCCATCTGGAAGTGACAATGTATCCCATGAAATTCATGATGAGGACATAGGGAAGGTGAATCAAGACTAGAGAAACTCCATCTTTGGGTTGAATACCAACCACTTTCCTAACATCGATATGAGGAATTTTGATGGCAAGGATCCAATCACATGGATACTCCAGATGGAGCAATTCTTTGATCTACATGATGTGCCACACACAAAAAAGGTACAAATTAGGTCTTTATATTTAGAACCCAATCAATTTTTGTGGTATTAATGGCTTTGTTCTCGCAAATCACTTGTCACTTGAAAAATTTTCACGAAAGAAATGATAGCACACTATGAGGATACAAGGAGCATTACCTTATTTAACCAATTGATAAATCTCAAGCAAAATGGTTCAGTTGCGGAGCACATTGAGAACTTCCAAAGATTGAATATAAAGGTGATGGATATTCCAGCTGATCACTTGATTGATGTTTTCATAGGAACTTTAAAGGATAACATTCAACATTAGGTTCACCTTTGGGAACCCAAATCATTGGAGAATGCATTCAAAGTGGAGAGAAATGTTGAAAGTAAAAATCTGATTGTTATCACCCTATGAATCTTGGTGTTGATTTATGGGTGATTTGGTAGCGCTATGGAGGTTTCAATATTTCCATAGTGACAGGTAGTTTCTTATTGGAACCAACCTCGTCAATGCTAGAAATGTGAATTTTTGGTATAAATATTTACCATATTTGAAAAATAAAAAAAATTGTTTTTTTTTAAGTTTATTGTGCTCTCAAGATTGCTAGAATTTTGGATATAAATATTTACCATATTTGAAAGAAAAAAAAAATTGTTTTTTTTTAAGTTTATTGTGCTTTCAAGATTGCTAAAAATATGTTTGCAGAGCGTATTTAAAATATATTTGGGCCAAAGGACCTATATTCAATTATTCAAGTCAAGTCCATGATATATTGAGTACCAAACAACAACACAACCACAAACCAACACAAAATTAAGCACCAGAGTTAAGGGAGGAGCCCACATGGAGAAACTACTATGCACTACGCATCTTTAGCAGTCGGGAATGCTTCGGTATATGAACAATAAATATTGCACTCACGCCACAAATGTGGGATAAATACCCAAAGAAAAAACAAAAAGGCACCAAGCACTTGTTCAAATTATAACATGCCAAGTGTATTTACAAATGAGTGAAGGGAGTAATGTAAATGTCAAATGCCTGGCTAAAATTAAATGTTAACAATGAAGCCTAATGGAAGTGCCAAGCGAATCCTCCAGTTGTTCAACGTTCAATTTTTCCAAATCGAGGATATGTTCAGGTGTCAATATTGATGACGACAACATATAACGAATGAATAAAAAAGGGAGAACACACAAATGTTGAATGCCAAAACCTCCAATGCATATCACCACCCAGTTGTGTAATCGAGTGCCATCAATTTCGACCTCGTCTGATGCTAATGGTTTTGAATTGATGTCATAATGGAAACACATATTTCAAAGCACCGAGCTCTGTTTAATCATACAAAGGATTTTACACATAGAAAAGGTCAAGACAAAGGTCATTTTCTTCAGTTTCTTCTTGCTTGTCAGAAGACCTGGTAATTTTAGGCACGTCGGTTGATTTGTGCATTCATCTTATCTCCTTTTGAGTGTTTCAGATCTAAACGTTCAACTGTGGAGAATATCGGTGCAAGGAAGATCATCCAGATGTCATTTAAACACCTAGTTGTCGAAATTCTCTCTAAACTCATTGTCAAATTCATATAGCGGAGCATCCAAATGTCAAAGTGAATTTAGTGTCGAGGTCGGGTTCACAAATGTCAAAGAAATGAATACTCAACAACGATTTACTATTGTTGCTTGGTCATTTGATTACAATTAAAGGACAACATAGGAAATAACTGGTGTTGTAGATGAATTTTGAATTCTTCATGAGGAATATTTGTGACACATTGTTTATTTGTTGGATATAATGTTCAGGAAATCCGTTCACTGTAATAGCTATGTCAGTTTTAGTAGATGGAGTTTAATTTGAATATGGATCAGAAGCAGGGTTTAAGGTATAGATCGTGTAGAACACTTCGGTTTCATCTTCATTATGAGAGACAAATCACCATCACTCACTCATTATCCATCAATTAGAGAAAAACAAAATGGGTAAAGTATCAAGTGGATGCTTGTTGCGCATTTCCTATAGGTTCTTGTTGCACAACGACCTTGCTCTGAAATTGTGATAGAGTGTCCACAACGCCTCCTGCTCAGCTTGAACGGGTCATTAAAGGTGTCAGATCATTTCCAATGAATGTCAGGGTCGGGAGCATCATATTAGGGACTCAAGGATCGATTTTCATCAAGTTGTTATGTGTAATAAATGAGTCAAGTTTGACTCTTTTTTTAGTATTTTGTTTAGATTTTGATGCCAAAATATGTGTAACTGTAGCTTAACTTAGACAAATTGTTGAATTCGAATTCGGGAAAGGTATAATATGGTTTTGATATAGTTTTTTTATGAATCTGCATGAAGTTGGCTGGTGAGTTTATGAGATTTTTAATTGACTGAATATTAAAAACATTTTCTGGAGATTAATGAAATTTTGTTTGCATCAGAAGTCCCTGTAAGATGATATCAGAGATTCATGTGATTATTTCCTTTTATGCTTGTTTTTCTCCTATTTATATGTTCTGATTAATTTAGTTAATTTTGTATGTTTATTTCTTCTTTAAAGATTTAGTGAGGTGTATGTGGAAGAATTCACTTAAAATTTGTGCTCTGTTATATATATTTCATATTATTTCTTCTATAATCACCCTGGGATTCATCCTTGATAGATGCCCCAATGGGTTATTTTCTTTCTCTATAAACTTCATCTACAATGACATTTGAATGTCTAAAGGGACATTTTCTACCTTGCCTATGAGGTTTTCATCTTTCAATTAACCAAGTTTCCAACAAACTATCATTGATCTCACTTTCAGTGACTCCATTTCCCAATGGATTTTCTACCCACCTTGCTACCAACTCTATAAGTTCAATCTTGCTCTAGAGATATAGCCTTTGGAAAAAATTACAAATCAATCCTTCCAGTGATTTATTTGAAAGAGAGAGCCCTCTTTGGTTGGAAGGGATAGCTTCCAATCCCAAGTTGGTTTGTGGTTACCTCTATGACTTGCCTCCACATCCAGGGAAATTTACAGAGTTATAACATTTTGGCACCATTGTTGGGGAGAGAATGTGAAATCTTCCTCAGGAAAACAATGAAAAAGACTAGAGTTGATTGGCGATGGTGAACATCAGTCGTACACAAGAAGTTTGTGTACTTTTCACTTGGCGACTCCAACCTCGAAGGATCCAGAAGTTTAAAGTTTCACTGGCGACTCCACTTTATCAAGATGAGTTTCATGTCAGCAAGGTATGCTCCTATGCATCTCTCACATATTCTAGGTTTTCCAAATCGAATTCCTAGTGTAGATTGGAAAATTGTTGAAATTACTAAGACCACTGAGAGGGGGGGTGAATCAGTTGTTACTGTGCTTAAACAATATTATGTCTATTAAAACATTTTTCAATCTTCTCTAAGTGACCATCAATATTATACAAGATATGAAAAACATAAATAATGAACATCAGTCACACATAAGATATACTCAGAGATAGATTTTCACGAGGAAACCCATAAAGGGAGAAAACCTCTTCTTCCTCGAATGATAGGAAGTCTTTTAATTTATGTACATCAACTATCTTTGAGCACTAACTCAATGTGAGGCTACTACCTCTGTTTTAAAATCTCCAACTTTCTGAGAGCACCAACTCTCTCATTTCTCTAGCACCCACTAGAAGGAAGCATCAACTCCCTAAATGTTCCAGCACCAAATGGACTTATACAAGCACCAAATTGTATACAAAAAACTCTGTGTTTTCCCTAGCACCACCCTGCCACCCTGTTTTCTAGCCACAACTATATGGAAGACACAACCTCCAATATTCAAGAACAAACTTGAATACCAGAGGACCACAGTCCTCCCTAGCACCACCCTACCTCCCTAATTATGAATTTTTAACTGTATAATCAACAATACGGATATATCAATTCTTATTGTTTCTTCTATGTTCTATAAATCTGGTCTGTTTCTGTATGTTCTACAATTTTGCTCTTCTTCTGTCTGTTCTGCAAATCTTCTCTGCTTCTTTCTGTTCATCTTTTGTTTCTCATCTCTGAGTTTGATCTCACACTGTTCATACTGTAATTTTACCTTTCTCACAATTCAACTCATTTTTTAGTTAGAACAACCAACCTCACACAGTCATTGCATGTCTCTTTTATGCTCTCACACCGATTCAATTACACCTTGATTCTCCAAGGAAACGAACCAGCAACTGAATTGCCAAACATCCAAGAACTATGATTCAGTTCTGCTAAATAAACCATAACTGAACAATTAACCGTGAGGTGAAATAGTAGCCCTTCGATCAAATTCCCAATTAACCAACACCATTGGATTACATCCGCAAGGTCTTGCGTTTATCCCATATGACCACTAGTTGTGACCGAATGATAAAACACAAAGTAATTTCATGATTTCGCATATCGCGACCTCCTGCTGTGAGTGTCTTCCAAACTCCCGAAATGAAAAACTCCAAAATGGAGCTTAGCAACGCTAGCTCCTTCATTTCTCTTCCTCTAATGTGACCACAAGCTATGACGAGGGGCCAAGCACGAAGGTGTTTCACGATTTCACATATCGTGATTTCATGATGTGAGTTCCTTGAGACTCCCAAATTGCAAAACTCTGAAATACTCCAGATCGACGACCCACGATCCTCGGTGATCTAATGGTCTAGATCTCTTCTTTGAAAACTTGGACTTCATTCTTTGTCGTGCCAGATCAACTGTCCACGCTCTCGCTTTAATCGACAACTATGATCAAATCGTAATTTCACATTTCACGACTTTGTGTCTCGTCTCCCTAGACAATCAACGGTCCAGATATCCCCTTGATCCGACGGCTCAGATCATGTTGCAATTTCGCGTTTCGTGACTTTGGAGGTTACAACACCTAAATCCTTTGACCCTTCAATCAACGAATTTCCAATCGCTCACCACGTGTCTTCTGGCTCCAACAACCAGGATTGTTTCGCAACTTCATGTATCGTGAGTTTCCACCACGCTCCTTTGACTCCTCCAATGTGCAAGTCAGCAAAATTCCAATCGCTCAACATGTGTCCTCTAGCTCCAATGTCCAGGATTGTTTCACGATTTCGCGTATCGTGAGTTTCCACACCACGCTCCTTTGACTCCTCCAATGTGCAAGTCAACAGAATTCCAATCGCTCGCCACGTGTCCTCTAGCTCCAATGGCCAGGATTGTTTTGCAACTTTGCATATTGCAAGTTTCCACACCACTCTCCTTTGAATCCTCCAATGTGCAAGTCAGCGAAATTCCAATCGCTCACCATGTGTCCTCTGGCTCCAATGGCCAGGATTGTTTCACAACCTCACACATCATGAAGTTAGAGGATAGTACTCAGCCTTATCCTCTTTACAGTTATACAGGATCCGATGGTTGTTAGTCCTCGGCGCTCCTATCCAACATTTGATATTTTTTCTCCTCTTCTGCGCGCTCCTCCTGTCTGAATTCATATTTGACGACCATCGAGAATTCGGGATGGGTGATCCAACGATCATTATTTCTCCTCCTCCTGATCTTACACTTATTTTATTTCCATGCCATTATCACTACGTTGTTGATCTTGTTATCATTGGAAAACAAGTATACTCTCTTCATGTTGATCTTGCCATCAATGACAAACAAGAATACTCTGCCTTCTGTTTGTAAATATGCCAACAAAAACCTACCTCCAAATATTCAAATATAAAAAAGGCGATTATGTGGCTATTCATTTGATTAGATTTTATATACATATAAGAAGACTAAAGGTTGAATTTCATCAAGATTCTTTGATGAAATGATTTATGGTTTCTTTAGAGGAAAATGCAAAGTCTTGGTATGAAAAGTTGCCGTCCGGTAGTTTGTATTCTCTTAGAGACTTTAACCCATCATTTTATGATCATTTTCAAGAGCATCATCCTTCCTTATTGTTGGTCAAAGACTATTGCACACATTTTGAAAAATTTATTGAGGATGTTAGCACTCTGTAAATATGTTCGGCTGATAAACAAATGACAGAGGTAACTATTTCAAACAACTCTAAGACCTAAAACTAGCCTTTCGGACCTGGAGAGGGCTCTCTCGGGAGACTTTGTCTCAATACAGGATATGGCTTTAAACTATCGGCTAGATTTAACACTGTCAGATAATAAGTTTTTGGTTCTATTGGCGCAAGAGAGTAAGACCTTTGGCTATGGAGTCGATTTAAGAAAACGATGGAAACAAATGACTTAGTGACTGAACTTGAGAGGATAAAGGCTAAGCAAGCAACAATGCTCAATTTAAAATCGTTATGAGTGGCGAGGAGAAAGACACATGAAGCAACTCGAAGCACCATTGAGGATGAATTTAGAGTTAACTTTAGAGGAAATATGTTTTGTCTAAATGGCACGAACAAGGGGCACTATGCAGCAAATTCTAGGTTCGAAATTTCGTTCTAATTCAAACAGAAAAAGATATGAATAAAGAAAACAGGAAGTACATATGTAAAGAAAGGAAACAATACATCCAACTGCTATAATTAGAATATTATCATCAAATCTTCAGGACTTTTTGCATTAAGTTTCGATTGAGCTCAAACTACATTCGATACTCACTGTCTATACAAATTTTTCAAATCAAACTGACTTACATTGAAAACATAAAATATATGGGCAAAGGGCGTCACTTGGGTTTCTCTGCTCTCTAGCTAATATCCCTAGAATCTAGAAAAATGACCATCCTATGTTCAATGACCTTTTGTATGACATATTTCCAGAAACAGAAAACAATTATGTTCGGTTGCATCCTAACCGCTTGTCTCTTGTTACAGGGGTTTGGTTTTCAGCAAGGTCTCGTCATAGGGGAGAGTGATGTGTCACTTCCTTCCTTTGACAGGCCATCAAAATGGTTTAGGGATCTATCATATCTCTTCCATCTAATGTAACGACCCTGCTTCTGGTCGCCTGGTTATTTGTTAGGGAGCATACGTGGTGAGTGGTTGCTGATTGTCGCAATCGTTACCAAACTGACGAAAATTCTCTAAGGGAAATGCTTGCTTCAAAACTGTCAATATCTGTGCCACTTTTGAGAACACAAAAATGAAGTCAGTTAAACATGTTTCTTCTGCGCGCTAGCAAAGTCTACGCATACTTTCTCCCCGGCCTCTTCACATTCTTTAAGGTGTTTCTCATTCCTTTCTTCTAACGTCCTTTGTTCTTCACGTAGTTGTACGATTGTATATTGTGTTTTCCGGAGCTGTCTCTTGAGCCACGTCACGTTCCCTTCACGATGTTGTGATGGTGACACCTAGAGGGTATTTACTGCCAACTGACATCTTATATCTCTATTTTCTTGGTAAATTTTGGCGATAGCGAGTTGCACCTGCTTCAAATATTGGGATGGCTCGTGAACATTAGTTCTACAATGTCTGTCCTCCTCGTTCTTCCCCTTCTTTCTCGACTTGTGCCTTCGACAGGCTCTAGCCGAATAACACACATAAGTAATTCCTCGACAGCTGATCTTGCACGCGGTTTGTTTTGGACTCATGTTTTCCCATCTTCTTCGTTCTTCCTTGGTCTGCCCCTTCTCTGGGGTATCTTCTTTTGGGGAGGTTGTAACATACCTGCTACTTAATCAAATTTTTCTGGTCCTCTGTCAGACTCGAACCCCTAAATAACCATGGAGACCTAGCGTAAGCTGGCTCTTTCTCTCTCCTACATGACCTTCTACACCTTGACCGCAGTCTTCCCTGATCTTAATTTTAGTTTATCGGGGTTTCGTCTTTCCCGTTGCCAAGAGTTCTTGTACTCTGCAATCCCCGATCACCGATGAGCTCCTTTTGGCCTTAGCCCCTCCCTGGCTAGGCTCCTAGTCCACACAACCGTGCACTCAAGACCACAGCCTTATAACTTTCCTTTTGTCGGGGTTTCGGGCTTTTTAATACCAAAGTGCATATGCACCTTGGATCTACGATCCTCCGATTCTCGACGCGCTCCAACTTTCGCTAGTCCCCTGGGCTAGTCTTTTGGGGTCCATACGACCTCCCTCTATATGACTGCCACCTTACCTCTCGTCAGAGTTTCGGGGTTTTCAATGCCAAAGTGCATATGTCCACGGGATTCACGATTCCTTGAATCTCGACTCTCCAGCTTGCTGATAGTTGGCCCCTCACGATGGCACTATCCTCCTTCTCTGAGGTGCGGACAGCTGGCCCCCACTCATCGGGGTTTCGGACTTCGCGATTCAAAAATGTAGAGATTTCGTGTCCACGGAATCCCCGATATGCCGATCCCCGACTTTATTCGGATCTCCGACACGCATCTTAAATGGATGGACTGTCCCGGTTAAGCCTTGGATTCGCCAAACGCCAACCCAAAAAGCACTTATCTGTGCGAGTCCCGATGGCCCTAACGCCTATGACTCCCGATGGTTTCCACCTGTCCCAATCAGATGGATGACTCTGATTGTATCAGGGGTTTTCACCATGGATTTCCCCGACCTCTTGCTCATAGAACTCCCGATTTTTCGACTCTCTTCAGATCTTCGCCATGTGTCTCACCCTGATGGACGGTCTAGATCTGATCTCGCTATTTCGAGACTTATAGCATCCTAAATCCCTCGAACTCCGGATCTCCGATATCCCGATGCTGAATATCCCGACTCTCTACGGATTTCTGACACCTGTCTCCCCAAACGGACGGCTCAGATTTTACCGGAGTTTTCACTTCGGACTTCCCCGATCTCCTGTCCACGTGAATGTCGATATCCCAACTCCTGATAGTAAACCTCGATCTCCGCCACGTGTATCCTCAAACGGACGGTCCAGATCTTCTCGGTGTTTCGAGACTTGAAGTGTTTCGATTTTCTTATTCTTGAGAATACCGATATGCCGATGGCTAGAGTCCCGATGGTAACCCTCGGGCAGTTCCTGTCCGATCCGATGGATGACGGGTAATTGGACCAAGATCTAACGATCTAGATCTGTTCTTCCTGTGCACACTCCAGAGAATAAACTCCGAGCATCTTAACCCGATCCAATGACCGACGAGATTTTTGAATGAGATCCAACGGCTGTCGACCTCCCCCCTTCTATATGCTTAACTTGGTACACCCCGGACGTAGAAACCAACAGTCCAGGTCTCCTTCTCCAGCCAATCTGATGGCTCAGGTCTGTCCCACCTTGCGCATTTCTTCCACTACTTCGTGGATGTGGAAAGATCAATGATCCAAATGTTCTCATGGACCTTGGGGGACCTACGATCCCAATTTCCTCACTATTCACGAAGATAGAGGGAAAAGGGGCAAGATGTGTAACGCTCTTACTACTTCCGTCAATCTGACGGTCGTGAATGACCATGGGTCTTCCGACAGGATCTCATCTGTCGATTCGTTACTTATCCCTATGTTGCTACTTCATAATTCTAAGAGGGTCATTCCTCCTCGTGCAGGGTTATTAAGACTTGCGCGTTCAAGTCCTTTTTCTGGGTTCTGGGTGAACCTTTCTAAGGAGGGAAAGCTCTGTGACAAGATCTATTCCAGGGCATCCCTGGAGACGGGTAAGGGGAAACAAATTCCCGAGGATGGACTAGAAGTCCGACTTGGTTCGACTCATGCATAATTAAATTCATTAATCAACATAAGCCATGCGTGGTCTTTCTGCTATAAGCATATATCTAACATTACTTATCGAAACACTACACAGACATTGTTATACTAAAATTGTTCACAATTTCACAGTTTATGAGTATATATGTCAGCATATGAATTTCAAGATGCAATATGAACAAAACACTTATCAGAAATAACTTTAGAAGTGGGTACGACTGTTGAGAGGGGTGCTTGTTTCCACCCAACCGTAGGCATAGCGACTCCCAGCGGATTTACCACTAGCCGCCCCTGAGCCGAGACCACGATGTTGTGAGACTGCATCTCTATGTCTGCCAGTGACCAGGAGTGAAGGTTGCAATCCTTCCTCTCTACTATCACTCACTCTGCGTAATGCCAAAGTTCCCCTCGCGTTCGCCCTCCCAATCGCTTCTTCCATACGCCTTATCCTCTCGTGAGGTTGCGTGTGGCGCGATTACCCTTGCGCTGATCAGGCCTGACATCTCTATAGATAGGCGGTTCACCTCCCCATCCCTCATTAAGCCATCAACCTATCATCCTGCAAGGCATTAAATTTTTAGGGCCAGCGAGCCGCTTTTGGTTCTCTGGGCCAGTGGAGTCCAAATACGGTATTTAATTCTAGGTGGAAGTTAACGCCCCCTTTCCAGGTGCCCTCCACCGCCATCGTGGTCTCTTTTTCTGCACATCCCCTCTCAGCAGTCCTGAAATATAAATTCATAATGTTATTTACATTCATAGACCTTCTTCATAAGTTTCATTCACATCATACATTCACATTTTCATCATGTTTTAGCATGGTAATTCCTGTATTAGTATTAATTACAAATTTGGGGGAAACAGGGTGTTACAATTCCCTCCCCCTGAAAGGAACACCGTCCTCAGTGTTCTTTCTCAAAACACATGTCATTCCTTTCTTATTCAGCCACTTCAAAAGTCTTGATCTTTGTCATCTTCCTTCAATAATTCATGGACAACAAGCACACTAATTCACAATTTTGTGCAAAAACATCTTACTGATGTTCAAATTTCAAAAGAAAAAGAAAAATTTTGTACTCTTAGTACAATACTTATCTGTGCAGTCCGCGGATTTGTATCCGCATGGTAATTTTTTATCATGCTCATTGTCCTCCCTGACGTACCCGTTGGATGCATAATTCCAATTCAATAGCTCCCAAAAGCAATCATAATTTCATATTTCATCTTTCTTTCCAAGGTTTTCCTCGCACGGAAAACTACCCACTGTGTGCACTATCCCAATAGTTTTCAAAAATTATTAAGGTCTCCTCTTACTTGCGGTCACTCACCCTCCAGGCCCAGGCTCAGGCATCCCCTTCACTGTTATATAGTCCCTCGGGCGATCCATATTTCCCTGCCAAGGTTTTCTCGCATAGGAAGAATTTTAGAGGCTCTATCGAGTCTTACAGTCGAGGCGTCCCTCAGACTTGTTCTGCCGAGGCGTCCCTCCGGCTGGTGTTACCTCAACACAATTTTATTTCAGGCGATCATGACTCATTACAGGGTTTTCATGGATTAGTAGTAGTCATGTTCATCTCCTTCAGTTTTGACAGCCTTCAATTGTTCCTTTCTGAACATGTCTTTTCTTCTCACCTGTATCACAAGTATACAAAATTCATGAGACATCATTATCAATTCTATCTTTCAAAAATTTATTGCAAACCTGTCACCCACAGATTTGTCCATTCTCATGATTTGTTTTCATACTTGTTCTGCACAAGAACCAAATTCATAATTATGGGAATTTCCTCCCCATAATGGTTTGGCTCAGCAGGCAATTGGACTTCATTATGGGCTTACAATGCTGCCATATCCAAGACCCCTTTGCTTCCTACATTTTCAACTTCAATCGGCCAACAACTTGTTAGTTTTTCCATGCATATACATTTTATTGCACCTTTACCACATCGTCATAACAATCTTAGAATTGTGCACACTTTAATGATTAAATTACTTCCTCAAAAGGAAATACCATTCCTGCAGTTTGGCCCAGCAGGAAATCAGTCTTTCCTATGGGCTTACCTTACTTCCATATTCATGACCCTCTGTTTCCTGCAATTCATTCCTCAATCAGCCAAAAACATTGTTAGATTCTCCATGTACACACACACACACACACACACACACACACACACACACACA
>ML780230.1:765914-795126 GCA_009831015.1 Picea engelmannii
CCATAGGCATATTAATCGTCATGAAATTGAAATGCAAATATCATAGCGTTTAATAAAAACATTTTCAGGCATGTCTAGCATATCAGTATGCACTTTCATCACATTATCCTTAATGTTTTTCATGAGTGTAACACAACAGTTCTAAATCATTTTCACAGCATTACTACCATCATTATTATGGTGTCAAAGAATTTTCGTTCATCAATGTACTGGCTTTCTCATCCCCAAAAAGCGTGATGTACAGTCAAAGAAAGAATTGAGGGCTCTCCCCTTCTTCCAATTCTTTCTACATCACCTGGGGATTTTTAGCCTAGTCAATTTATCTCTAAGGCCCCACTGCCTTTCCTCAATCACAGCTTCAACCAAGCTGTATCAATTAAACGTACTCATTTATTCAGTTAATCATACTCAGGGGTTTACTGGCCTCTTACCAACCAAACTGGTTTCCACAACTGCCCTTTTTCTGAGTAGCCCTGGCTTAAGCCCATCCTAACTCTTAGGATACTTCAACATGCTTTAGTAGAAACTCTTTGTTCATAAAGGGTCAGGAACGTGTGCATCCTACACACTTCCATTAGGTTATCAGAATGGTCACTATTCGGTTATTAGTCTTATATTACTTACATGATTCTTATACATGGACAGGCCTTGCATTCCATTGTCCAATCCTTCAACAATTATTAGGGTTGTGACTCTGTTCCTCTGACAGAGACCTTATACAGTTCCTCCACCGGGAACTCCTTCAGCATTCAACTTCCTCATTGCAGATCCATCACCACTGTGATGGCATCAACCTCGAGTTAGCTTTTTAGTGGTCTACCAAATATTCCCTTAAGGAATATAAACATGCATCTTTGTTAACTTTCATCTATGATGTACTTAACCACTTTCCTAATCCTAGCCTTCATGTATCTATCATAGTTATATTTCATAGCCTACATACATTTCCATTTTTAAAATTAGTCATCTCAGGATTTATTCACAGTCCCTCTCATTGTGATCTGCAAAGGCATAACCATTTGCCTCTTATCGTGACAACAGAGTATCCTTGCTCGTTTACTCTTTCATTTAATTGCACTGGATTTTTCCTGGGGATATGGAGTACATTCCCTTTAAGTTATCCTACAAGACAGATCCTTCATGACTCTTCAGAATAGAGTCAACCATGCATCCATGGTATTCATTCATTTTGGCAAGTGTAAGGCTGGCCTCATGTTTCACTCATCAAGGCCATCATGTTGGGCCTTTAGTATATTTATACTCTTACGTCATACATGTGCATTACTTGCATGTTCAATATACCATTCATACCTTACTGGTATGATCATCATGCTTCTTAATAGGAAGATCCTCGGTGCATTGAAATCATGCACTACTCATTATACTGGCTTACATCCTCTCCTCATGCGACCACCAGCGGTGACCACGATCCAAATTAAAAGGGCGCTTCACATTTCGCGATTTCGGAATTCCCGTTGCAAGGAATTTAGTTTTCCCCGACTCCCAAAATCCAAAAACCTGAAAGACCAAGGCTAATGTTTTCTTGGCTCTTTCATCTACATGACCCTTCGCTCGGAATCTGGGGTCAATTCTCAGACAAGCATCAGGATCCTGTATTTAGGTGAATCTGTGGACAACGCTCCACCATTTCCCAACTTCTAATCTATGCGGACCCAGTAATCTGGATCCCATGATCCAGATCTCTCTGGAAATCAACAGACCTAATCAAATCGGTGATTTACCTAGCACGGCTTTGGGAAGTCTACGCTTCCATTTCCCATAGACGAAACCTCGAAGCTCTAGATCAACGGCTCTCGTTGATTCCAATCTAACGGATATTATTCCTCCTGAGCTTATGAGTGGTGAGAGGTTATCAGCCTTATCTTCCTCGCTAATTAATTAGGTCTAATGGTCACCAATGGCTCTCCCACTGACAGTTGTGATTATGTCGTGATTTCGCATTTCGCGACTTCGGGACTTCTATTATGGAGAACCTCGAATCCTTTGATCTTCGGAATTGCGAAATTCCGGTATCTCCTCACAACTAACCAGTGTGCTACTTCCCGGGATCGAACAACCCGAAACCTTTCGGTTCTTTCTGAATGGATCTTAACTCTAGATCCCATCCAATATTCAAAATTCTTTTCTGAAGGATTTCTCCTACTATATCTTCTGAGTTTTTTTTTTTTTTAAGTTACTTACAGGGAAAATCTCATAGTCCTAACTCATACGAGTGTTACCCTCTCCTTATGGAAACGACCAACAAGGGTCACTCTTGGGAATTAGCAACAGTCTCAAAGGACTCCTCAAACAGGTTATCCTCGTGGTCGATTTTAACCATTATAGGTCAGGTAAATCTGACCCTACGTATTTTCACCAGTCCTCTCAATCATGAGGAATTGTATGCTCAAGGTTTAATCTCTTAATAATATAGTGGTCATAACTTTCTAAGGATCCTACCCATCCTTACCAGATTTCCCAAATCATGAAGGGGTTCTTCCTTTGGGTATTAATCCTTACCTAACCAGCCATCTTAATCACAAGAGACTCTACATGCTTTAGTAGGTAGCCATCGTTACGCTAAAACAGAACAACTCAATTCATGTCCCTAAATAACCATGGAGACCTAGCGTAAGCTGGCTCTTTCTCTCTCCTACATGACCTTCTACACCTTGACCGCAGTCTTCCCTGATCTTAATTTTAGGTTATCGGGGTTTCGTCTTTCCCGTTGCCAAGAGTTCTTGTACTCTGCAATCCCCGATCACTGATGAGCTCCTTTTGGCCTTAGCCCCTCCCTGGCTAGGCTCCTAGTCCACACGACCGTGCACTCAAGACCGCAACCTTATAACTTTCCTTTCGTCGGGGTTTCGGGCTTTCTAATACCAAAGTACATATTCACCTTGGATCCGCGATCCTCTGATTCCCAACGCGCTCCAACTTTCGCTAGTCCCCTGGGCTAGTCTTTTGGGTCTTTTGGGGTCCATACAACCTCCCTCTATATGACTGCCACCTTACCTCTCGTCGGAGTTTCGGGGTTTTCAATGCCAAAGTGCATATGTCCACGGGATTCACGATTCCTCGAATCCCGACTCTCTAGTTTGCTGACAGCTGGCCCCTCACAATGGCACTATCCTCCTTCTCTGAGGTGAGGACAGCTGGCCCCCACTCATCGGGGTTTCGGACTTCGCGATTCCGAAATGCAAAGATTTCATGTCCACGGAATCCCCGATATGTCGATCCTCGAATTTCTTCGAATCTCCGACACGCGTCCTAAATGGATGGACAGTCCCAGTTAAGCCTTGGACTTCGCCAAACACCAACCCAAAAATCACTTATCTGTGTGAGTCTCGATGGCCCAAACACCGATGACTCCCAATGGTTGCCACCTGTCCCAATCAGATGGACGGCTCTGATTGTATTGGGGGTTTTCACCATGGATTTCCCCGACCTCTTGCTCACAGAACTCCTAATTTGCCGAATCTCTTCAGATCTCTGCCACGTGTCTCACCCTGATGGACGGTCCAGATCTGATCTTGCTATTTCGAGACTTATAACGTCCTAAATCCCTCAACCTCTGGATCTCCAATATCCTGATGCCGAATATCCCAACTCTCTATGGATTTCTGACACCTGTCTCCCCAAACGGACGGCTCAGATTTTACCGGAGTTTTCACTTCGGACTTCCCTGATCTCCTGTCCATGTGAATGTCGATATCCCGACTCCCGATAGTAAACCTCGATCTCCGCCACGTGTATCCTCAAACGGAATGTCCAGATCTTCCCGGCGTTTCGAGACTTGAAGTGTTTCGATTTTCTTATTCTCGAGAATCTCGATATGCCGATGGCTGGAGTCCCGATGGTAACCCTCGGGCAGTTCCTGTCCGATCCGACGGATGACGGGTAATTGGACCAAGATCTAACGGTCTAGATCTGTTCTTCCTGTGCACACTCCAGAGACTAAACTCCGATCATCTTAACCCGATCCAACCGCCGACGGGATTTCTGAATGAGATCCAACGGCTGTCGACCTCCCCCCTTCTATATGCTTAACTTGGTACACCCCGGACGTAGAAACCAACGGTCCAGGTCTCCTTCTCCAGCCGATCTGATGGCTCAGGTCTGTCCCACCTTGCACATTTCTTCCACTACTTCGTGGATGTGGAAAGATCAACGATCCATATGTTCTCATGGACCTTGGGGGACCTACAATCCTGATTTCCTCGCTATTCACAAAGATAGAGGGAAAAGGGGCAAGATGTGTAACGCTCTTACTACTTCCGTCAATCTGACGGTCGTGAATGACCATGCGTCTTCTGACAGGATCTCATCCGTCAATTCGTTACTTATCCCTATGCTGCTACTTCATAATTCTAAGAGTTTCATTCCTCCTCGTGCAGGGTTATTAAGACTTGCGCGTTCAGGTCCTTTTTTTGGGTTCTGGGTGAACCTTTCTAAGGAGGGAAAGTCTCTGTGATGAAATCTATTCCAGGGCATCCCTGAAGACGGGTAAGGGGAAACAAACTCCCGAGGATGGACTGGAAGTCTGACTTGGTTCGAATCATGCATAATTAAATTCATTTATCAACATAAGCCATGTGTGGTCTTTCTGTTATAAGCATATATCTAACATTACTTATCGAAACACTACACAGACATTCTTATACTGAAATTGTTCACAATTTCACAGTTTATGAGTATATATGTCAGTATATGAATTTCAAGATGCAATATGAACAAAAAACTTATCAGAAATAACTTCAGAAGTGGGTACGATTGCTGAGAGGGGTGCTCGTTTCCACCCAACCGTAGGCGTAGTGACTCCCAGCGGATTTACCACTAGCCACCCCCGAGCCGAGACCACGATGTTGTGAGACTGCATCTCTCTGTCTTCCAGTGACCAGGAGTGAAGGTTGCAATCGTTCCTCTCTACTATCACTCACTCTGCGTAATGCCAGATTTCCCCTCGTGTCCGCCCTCCCAATCGCTTCTTCCATACGCCTTATCCTCTCGCGAGGTTGCGTGTGGCACGATTACCCTCGCGCTGATCAGCCCTGACGGCTCTACGGATAGGCGGTTCACCTCCCCATCCCCCATTAAGCTATCAACCTGTCAGCGTGCAAGGCATTAAATTTTCAGGTCCAGCGAGCCGCTTTAGGTTCTCCGGGCCAGTGGAGTCCAAATATGGTATTTAATTCTCGGTGGAAGTTAATGGCCCCTTTCTAGGTGCCCTCCACCGCCATCATGGTCTCTTTTTCTGAACATCCCCTCTCAGCAGTCCTGAAATATAAATTCATAATGTTATTTACATTCATCGACCTTCTTCATAAGGTCCATTCACATCATACATTCACATTTTCATCATGCTTTAGCATGGTAATTCCTGTATTAGGATTAATTACAAATTTGGGGGAAACAGGGTGTTACAGAGGTAGGGCTTCCAACGTCCTTCCTTCCAATGCAACTTCTTCAACTCTGGCCTCTCTGTGATGTGATATCATCATCTCCATGGGGAGAGGGAAATATTCCTTTGAAACCTTGGGAATGCTCGTTGTGAGTAAGAACAAGTCCTAGTCTCTTTGATGTGCAGGCATGGCGCTTCTACTCCTTCACGTGCCTTGTCTTATATTTTGAGGGGTTTTCGTGGTACAACACATATCCATCTTATGCACGGTCGAATTGGAAAGGGCCCAAAATTGAAAATCTCGATCAGTATAGGCTCGCGAGAAGAAACACAAACAATGCATAAGATTTGTTGGTGAGTAAAATTCATGCAGAATTTTCAGAATTTATAACAGAGCGGGCGGGAGGTGGAAACATGCCAAGGAAGACTAAATTCATGGCGACTGAATGTTTCGAACTGAACTACATATTTTTCATAGCACATACGCATGTGTAGAGTGCATATGATAAGGGCTGCAGGGCATATGTGATATGAACGTCATGATTTTTCATTCTTACAACCTTCATAATGGGTCGACGATGGTCACTGCACTTGCCGACGTGACTTCTATTAACAACTTGCCTTGACCCAGGGCACCTAGAAACTCCCTTTTTGATAGGACCCGACCCTTTGGGAACAGACTCATACCATTTACACATGTTTTGACTCTGACAACCCTTACCGACTCCAAGGGCCAACCGGCCATTTGCTGACTTTGACCCCTTCATTGTTAGGTACCTGACATCACATGCTTTGACACACGAGCCATAACTCGACTAAAAACCGACTCTAATTGAAAGGAAAAATGGTGGTGCTAACAATTGGCTCCAATGGGGATGCTATCCTCCCAGGGAGGTAGCAAAGAAAAGTAGACCAAGTGCCTGACCATTGGGCCTTATTTGACTTTCATACACTGAAAAATGAAAAAGAAAACACAACCTAAAACTTATTGACACAGTTTCGATCAGATGCAACATAAACTCAGGGCCTTCACTTCGGGCTTCAATTTTCTGCCAACACATTGACTCAAAAATAAAATGACTATTTACAATGGTGTCTGACTTAAAATCGACTTTAATGCACCAAATATCATTTGAGGAACCTGTCGTTTACAGGCCCCCAACCAAGGAACTCTCCATTTGGTTCCTCTAGAAAATAATCATTGCTCCCGCGATATGCACTGACTCTGAATGGACCCATCCAAAGGTGGTCAACTTTTTCGTGCTTTCCTTTATCCTCATTCCTCGTGTCCCATCTCAGCACCAACTCCCCCACCTGAAATTCCTCCTACTTAGAACACTTGTCGAATTTTTACTTCATCCTCTCCTGGTGGATTTGTGATCGACTGTACACATGCTCCCTCATCTGTTGTGTGTGAATCAATAGATTTATTCTCCTATGTGCGTCATCTGTCTCAGCCTCCTGTTCTTGCAACAACTTCCTAACGGGAAACCCCAGTGAGGTGGGAAAAACCACATATGTTCCATAAACAATCTGGAAAGGAGAGTTCGAGATGGACTTCTTGGTGGTAACCCTATCTTCTCATAGTGCGTAAATAAGATTTTTATGCCAGGCCTTCTTGTTGTCTTGCAAGAGTCTCTTGACGATCCTGATCAACATTTTATTTGAAGATTATGCTAACCCATTTCCCTGTGGGTAATACGTCGTAGAATGACCCAGGGTTATATTGTAGTCCTGACAAAACTTCTCCATCCTCTTGGACTTGAACGTGGTCGCATTATATGTTATGATATTGACAGGGCATCCAAACCTCGACAGGATGCTCGTCTCTAGAAATTGAATGATGCCTGCATCATTATCCTACTTCATTGGAACTACTTCTATCCATTTCATGAAGTAGTCTGTGGCTATGAGTATCCATCTGTGTTGCACCGAGGATGGCAGTTTTATTTCCCCTATGAAATCCAAACCCCACTGCATGAAAGGTGGTTCAATTGAGATTGGTTTTAGTGGTAGGGGCTTCATCTTTCTTCTTCCATCGAAAATATGACACTCGTGGAAACTGGAAAATTCTTTGTATACGTCCACGAAGATGGTAGGCCAATATTAACCCAATCTTAGAATTTTTTGCGTGGTGTTTTTCCAGTATTGGTGTCCTTCACAGACGCCTTTTTGGAATTCCTCGATAGCTCGTTTTGCATCATCTTCTAGAAAACAACTCAACAATATCCCTCCAGGATCTTTCCAGTATAGTGAGCTATCCAAGATGCAAAATATGATGGCTTTGATCTTTGAAAATATATCCTTAGTCTTTCTTAAACCTGAAGGGGCTTGCAGATTCCTTAGCACGTATATGATGTTTGTATACCACGATGAATTTATGAACTTCTGAGACACCTGCGCGGTCGGCTCTTCCCGAGTATTCTCCAACATATCGAAAATGAAATTGATTCCCACAGCATCGCAGTTCGATTGTTCCATAAAATTCATAAGGCCCTGACCCTTAATTAGTTTCGTAGGCTTAATCTCAAGGTCATATTCCATCATGGACACTATCCACTTACCTCACCTCCCTTCAGGGTCAAGCTGAGTCAAGATATCCTTAACTGAGTTGTTCGGTACATAAGAAATAACGTGGGAGTGAAATATGTACGTCCTGGACTCCTTTAGGGTTTTCTCCATAATGTCGTACCGTAGTGGAGCATCCCTCAACATCCTGATGAAATAGGCTATGGGTTTTTCAAAGTTATGATCGTCTTTCTGTAACAACATGCTGACAATTGTATGCTCCAAGGCAAATGAAAACAGGATGAAGTCTTTAGTGAAGTTTGGGTTGGCCAACACGGGAGCTTTAGTCAGTGCCACCTTGATATCTTCAAATGATTTCCTGGATTTCGGGTTCCACTTGATTTCATTCCCATTTCTGAGCATGCAGGTGATATGTTTTATAATTTATGCCAGGTTCGGGATAAATATTCTCAAGAAGTTTACCTTTCCCATGAAGGATTGCACTTCCTTCTTACTGCATGGAGTGTTCATTTTTAGGATTCCTTCAACCTTGTTGGGGTCTATATTAATGCCCTCTTTCAAGATAATGTGCCCCAATACCTTCCCTTCTTCCATCCCGAAATGTGACTTTTTCGGATTCAATGATATGCCGAATTTTCTACACTTCTAGAAAACTTTCTTCAGATGCTCGAGGTGTTGTTCGTCGGAGTCAGAGTATACCGTGATGTCATCCAGATAGATCACAATGAAATTTTCCTTTTCGTCAACAAATTCTATGTCCATTTCCCTCTGGAAAGTAGCTCTGGTGTTCATTAGGCCAAAAGGAATATTAACATACATGAAAGTCCCTCATGGTGTTGTAAAATCCATTTTTTCCCTATCATCCGGGTGGACCATGATTTGATTATACCCAGAACAATCATCCAACATGGACATCTTCTGGGACCCCACTACCTTTTTCAAAATATAGTCCATTTTAGGGAGCGAGTAGTGGCCCTTAAGGGACACTTTGTTTAGGTTTCGAAAATCCACACACAATATTATTTCTCCGCTCTTTTTTCTAACATGTACCAGGTTGGCCACCCTCTTAGAAAACCTTAAAGAAACAATAATTTTATCCTCGAAGAGTTTCTTTACCTCCTTTTCAATTAGCGACAATAGTAGGGGATTTATCCATCACAACTTTTGTTTGAAAGGCCTCTAGTCTTCTTTGAGAGGGATGGCATGTTGAATCACTCTAGTGTCATACACCTTCAAGTCCTCATAAATCCAAGCGAAAACATCGGGGAAATCCTTCATGATCTTGATGTAGTCTTGTTTGACCTCTGGACTGAGCGTTTTCGACAATTTGATCATTTTTGGTTTCTCGTGAGTCCCAATGTTGCAGTCTTCAACATCCTCGTCATCTGCAATGATCTTGGGATTCCTAGCCATGTCATTTTCGTTAAACATCTTTTCCAATGGAACTAGACCCATTCGAATGATGTTATTTTTCAGTTGTACTATGTCCCTTCTTACTATCTGGTTCTGGAAAGGGTCATCATCGTTGTGCGCATCTACACTCCCATATTCATCGCAACATCACTCGTCGTCAATGTTTATGTTAGCAAACTCATCGCTCATTCTGAGGAATAGCTCCACCTGTTTTTCATCCTCAAACACCTGCCAATATTTGATATTATCAGGCACTGTCGGCCTATATTTGACTTCAATCTCATATTTTATGTTTGGGAAGACGAGAATTTTGAAAAATGAGGCCGAGGTGGAAAACACATCGGTGATCTAATTTTTCTCCATTGGGATAGTAGATATATCATATTCCGAGAATTCTTCGGGGAGGTCTACCACCAAATTTTTGTACGCTCTCAGCCCAGGGTATCTAGACTAATATATTCCTTTCACCTGGTTTATAACCAACTCGAAGTCTCCACGCACTGCTATCCTCTTTGCTCCTAATTCCTTCAAAACCTTTAGGCCCAAAATTAGTGCCTCATACTCGGCCATGTTGTTTGTACCTTCGAAAGAAAGCTTGTACAAGTAGAGATTTGTACCCACCTTGGGAGGGATTATGCACACGTCGGCCCCTGCTCCTTCCTTATTGACAGCGCCATCGAAACTCATGTTCCATATCTTGTCTTCTGCATGGTTCTTTGGGTCGGTGCACTCTGCTGCTTTTCGCGTGGCTTCCTCATCGGTGGTCATGATCTCTATCGATTCTTCTTCTTCAAAACTCAGGTCATTGTAGAATATGGAGGAACCAACTTCAGTATCGACGGAGTAGATAGGATGGTTATTTGGTTGTGTCTTATTGCTTACCATGTATTTCAGCAAAACTTCTATGTACAACCATCTATCTTGGCCAAAGATAGGAATGATGGCGTATAACATGTCCATTTGTAGAGTCCCCTTTAACTTAGAAGCCCACGACCTGGAGAGAAGCATGCCAAACTTAGGGGGCATATCTGCCATGACCATGTCCATAACCATGTTCTTTGAAGGAATTTGGGCTAGTGATACAACCAAATATTTGATGAGACCCAAGCACTTGACTTTCCTCAAATCAAAGGAAAAAACATCATTATAAGTCTTGGTGATAACCAAACCCAACTCATCCATGATTACCTTTGGCATGAGGTTGTGCGACACGTCAGAGTCTAGCATGGAATTATGCAGGTTCATGTAATGGACTTTAAGACTGACATAGAATGAGGGAACATCCTCAGTATCGCTTGTCTCATCAATGCACAAACCAAACAAAATGACACAATGATCATCTTCGACGTTCAAAGTGTCGAGATTTTGTCCCATTTTAAGCATTTTAATGATCTGGATAGACTTTCTCTACCTCTTTTCCACATGCCTCCCGGCTTGTTTCCATCTCTTTCCTCAGGGCCTCCTCCTTTGACTTCACCTTTTCAATTGCATCCTTGATCGGGTTGTCCGGATTTGGTCATATTGTGGAAGGGGTGTCCTCCACAGGTTTCCTTATGGGATTTGTTTGTTGAGGCTCGGTAGACACCTCCTTGCTCCTGAGGTTATATTTATTATGAAACTGCATGATGGCATTCTGATAACCTTTTCTGAAAATTTTTCGTTTCCCAGGATAGTGTGTCATCTGTGACAAGCATCATATCATTATTTTCTCTCATGTACTGATCATTCTCTCCCTTTGTCAAAAACACGCACGGGTTCTTATCATCGCAACAATGCATTTGGTCTTAGAACATCTGATCGAAATCCTCATCCGCGAAATTGTTTTGGAATGGAGGCCTCGTCTGTTGGTCGCCCTAGTCTCTCTTCTCCCTCTGTCTGATCTGAGGGACCTAACCCCTTTTGGGGTTCTAATTTCTGGTTTTGGGGTCATGTTGTTCTCGGGCAGCAAGCCTGTTTCCCATGGACATTCTCTCCATCAGTTTCTCCATCATCTTCATCATCAAGTCGAACTTGTCATCAGAGGACCAAGATTTTGATGGCTATGCATCTCCTTGGGGTTTCTTATCGCCCCTATTGAATCTATGTTTGAACTTCCCTGATGCCATCATATTTACATCGACTTCTATTGCGTCACTCATCATTGCGTCTAGATTTTTTGATCTTTTTTCTCTCAACAACAAAGGGAAATTGTTGTTGAAGGAGTTGTCGTATCACAACTGCACAGCCCCGGGGGGTGGCTGGACTTCTACAAGAATCGATTTATAAACTATCATGAAACGGGCTGAGAATTCTTGCACCATCTCTTCTGATGCCCTCTTCATATTATTGTACTTCGTCAACAGCTACAAGGGGTTCTTCTTGTCTCCCCATCTGGTAAGGAAAGACGTCTTGAATGTGAAAAAGTCTTGAATTCTTGTGGTCGGGAGGGCTTTGAACCATTTCCTCACCTCCCCTGAAAGGCTCTACGCAAAAAACCTCATTTTCGTGTTTTCATAGTCTACCTCCTCTAGGTCGATGAAATCGTTGAACCAATCCAAATGCCTCTGAGCTTAAACGTTCCCTTCATCATCGTAGAGCTTAATCCTCTGACTGTAATTTTTGGGCAAATCATGGAGTTGGGATGGAAGAACGAGGGGGGCGAATCTGGCCGCCATGGCTCTAGGATGGTTTAGGATTTGAGGGATATTATTAGGTATTAGGGCTTGGAATCTCTTCTGGTCAAAAACTATTTGATCCAAGATTTTTTCCGACTTAGACCTGAACAAGGTTTGCTCAAATAATGCGTCAAAATCAAGGTCGTCAATCCTTTTCCCCCTGTCTCTGGGTAAGGATAGGATTTTTTCGAGGTGATAGAACGGGTCCAGTGCTTGCTCTCTAGTTCTGTGGAGAAGTTTCTCGAGGTCGCACACAAGCTCTACAAGGTTAGGGTCGGGATTTTCTCTGGTATAGATCGTCTTCAGAACCAAGGTTCCTGAACTGCGCTACTTGGTGTTACTGGTATTTTTGACTGGATTCGCCAGGGTAAAGGTTTAAGCCAATAGAGAAGTTTGTCCCTCTGTTACCCTCAGGGGTCAAAACTGTAACTTTAGTCGTTCTCCCAAGGAATATTTATTCAATTTCTTCCCCGGAAACAATGAAAAAATGTTAGCACTCTGTAAATCTGTTTGGCTGATGAAAAATGATAGACGTAACTATTTCAACCAAATTTGAGACCCGAAACTAGCCTTTCAGACCCGGAGAGGGCTCTCTTGGGAGACTTTGTCTCAATACAGGATATGGCTTTAAACTGTCGGCTAGATTTAACACTATCAGATAATAATTTTTTGGTTCAATTGGCGCAAGAGAGTAATACCTTGGGCTATGGATTCGATTTAAGAAAATGATGGAAACAAATGACTTAGTGACTAAACTTGAGAGGATAAAGTCTAAGCGAGCAACAATGTTCATTTTAAAATCGTTATGTGTGGCGAGGAGAAAAATACATGAAGCAACTCGGAGCACCATTGAGGATGAATTCGGAGTTAACTTTATAGGAAATTCGTTTTGTCTAAATGGCGCAAACAAGGGGCACTATGTAGCGAATCCCAGGTTCGAAATTTTGTCCCGATTCAGACAAAAAATGATATGAATAAAGAAAAACGGAAGTACATATGCAAAGAAAGGAAACTATACATCCAACTGCTACAATTAGAATCTTTTTATCAAAGCTTTAGGACTTTTTGCATTAAGTTTCGATCGAGCTCAAACTACATTCAATAGTCACTGTCTATACTAATTTTGCCAACCAACCCGGCTTATATTGAAAACATAAAATAAATAGGTAAAGGGCACCGCTTGAGCTGCCCTGCTCTCTAGCTAATATGCATAGTATCTAGGAAAATGGCTTTCCTATGTTCAATGACCTTTTGTATGAATTATATCCAAAAATAGAAAACAATTGTGTTCAACTGCATCCTAACCACTTATCTCTTCTTACGGGTGTTTGGTTTTCAGCAAGGTCTCGTCATAGGGGAGAGTGATGGGTCATTTCCTTCCTTTGACAAGACGTCAAAATGGTTCAGGGCTCTGTCAGATCTCTGCCATCTAATGTAACGAACCTGCTTCTGATCGCCTCTTCATTTGTTAGGGAGCGTACATGGAGAATGGTTGCAAGTTGTCGTAGTCATTACCAAATTGACAAAAATTGTCTAAGGGCAATGCTTTCTTCAAAACTATTTGGATCTGCGCCACGTTTGAGAACAAAAAAATGAAGCCAGTTAATCTTTTTTCTTCTGCACGTTGGAAAAGTCCATGCAGACTTTCTCCCCGGCCCCTTCACGTTCTCTGAGGTGTTTTGCATTCCTTTCTTTCATCATCATTTGTTCTTCGCACAGTTGTATGAGTGTATCCTACGCTTCTCGGAGCTATCTCTTGAGCCACTTCACGTTCCCTTCATGACCTTGTGATGTTGACACCTCGAGGGTCTTTGTTGCCAACTTTCATCTTAGCTCTCTGTTTTCTTGGTAGAGTTCAGCGATAGAGAGTTGTGCCTGCTACAGCTGCTGGGATGGCTCTCAAACATTAGTTCCCACGACATCTTTCCTCCTCGTTCTTCCCCCACTTTCTAGACTTGTGCCCTTCAACAGGCTCTAGCTGAATAGCGTGCATAAGTAATTCCTAGGTAGTCGATCTTGCGCGCAGCTCATTTTGGACTCGGGTTTCCCTAGCTTCTTTGTTCTTCCTTGGTATGCCCCTTCTCCAGGAAATCTGTTGTTGGGAAGGTAGGGCTTCCAATGTCCTTCCTTCCGGTGCAACTTCTTCAACTCTAGCCTCCGCGCGGTGTGATGTCATCGTCTCTGCGGGGAGAGGGAAATCTCTCATTGAAACCTTGGGAATGCTCGATGTGAGTAAGAACAAGTCCCAGTCGCTTTGAGGTGCAGGCCTAGCACTATTGCTACTTCATGTGCCCTGTCTTATGTTTTGAGGGGTTTCCATGGTGCAACACATATCCATCTTATGCGCGGTGGACTTGGCAAGGGCCCAAAACGAAAAAACTCTATCAGTCTGGGCTCGCGAGAAGAAACAAAAACATTGCATAAGCTTGGCTGGTGAGTAAAATTCATTCATAACCTCTATAATTTATAACAGAGCGGGCAGGGGGTGGAAACATGCCAAGGAACATTGAATTCATGGCAACTAGATGTTTCGAACTGAACTGCATATTTTTCATAGCACATCCACGCATGTAGAGTGCAACTGATAAGGGTTGCAGAGCATACGTGATATGAATGTCGTGATTTTTCATTCTTGCATCCTTCATAATGGGTCGATGATGGTCACTGCACTTGTCGACGTGACTTCTATTAACAACTTGCCTCGACCTGGGGCACGTAGAAACTCTCTTTTTGACAAGACCCAACTCTTTGGGAACAGACTCGTACCATTTACACATGTTTTGACTCTGACATCCCTTCCCGACTCCAAGGACCAACCAACCATTTACTGACTTCGACCCCTTCATTGTTCGGTACCTGAACTCACATGCTTTTACACACGGGCCATAACTCGACTAAAAATTGACTCTAATTGAAAGGAAAAATGGTCGCGCTAAGAGAGCATTTCGAAAGCTTTTATGGAGACGAGGAGTTCATGGATGAGGAAATTTTAGAGGCCATTTATGAAAATCCTTTTCAGCATAGAGAGAATAAATTAGAGGTTGATTGTCTAGATGCACAAGAAATTTTCCAGAAATCAACATTTTCTCTCTTGGCTGAAGATAAAACTGATCAGGATCTTCGTGAGCAGAGTCATGTTCTTTTTTCTGTGGGTGATAAATATATACAACAAGTTGATCAATTTTCTTATGATCATGAATGTGAGGACAACCATTCAAAAATTTTCTCAACTCATTCATTTACAAAATCCTTATGTGATAATCAAGGTTTTGACATTACATGCATGGAAGCTTTCCAATATTTTCTCAAGCCACTTACCCAAGTAGACACTAAGTTTATCTTAAATGAAGAGGTCATGTTTACATGTAGTGACCCTGTTTTAGAACTCAATATAGACAAAGAAAAAGAAATTGTTTGTGTTGATTCATTTGAAAAGAAATATGTGTTTTCCTATGAAGGGCATGAGCGTTCATTTTCATATGTTTCTCATTACTTTTTCATCTGATTTTATTCAAGAATATATGGATCCTGTCTTCATTGTGGATGATGAGAATGATAAAAAAATTACCACCATTTTATTCGAAGGTGATCAGTTTCATCACATAGACAAATCAACAGTTTGGAATGAGCTTTGTTTTTAAATCGTCTAGAAGAGCTAATATTGCATGTTTTCCATGATCCTTTGGTCATTCTATTGCATTCATATGTGAAGGTAGAATTTACTTGGTTCATCAATATAGGAATTAGATCTATATTGAAGTTTAAGTTGAGTGAAAGCAAATTCAAGACAACAAGTCATTTGCTTTCATGGTTACACTGGAATTTTTATATTACTTGATCCAATAGATGTTTCCACCAAGATAAAGTAGGTAGGTGTGAAAATAAGCTCATGGGAATGCTTTGGTATATGAACAATAAAGATTTCACTCATGCAAAAAATGTTGGAATAATTAAGGCGAATATTGGTTGTTTGTAGTATTGTCATTGATGGCAATTCGTCTGATGTCGATATTATGAATATCTGTGGATTTGGTTTTTTGAATTGATAAGTCAACCTGGTAGAAATCAGAGGTGAGACAGATCTGTTCGAAGTAGATACAGAGCCTAAGTCGGAGTTGTGGAAATTCATATGACCATGAATAAATCAAAGAGATGTATCAAATCGATTTATGGTAAAATCTATGTTATGGAATACCTAGTTACTCACGAAGGACAAATATAGAAAGGCTTGATGGATCATGCTCTCGGTGTTTTCTCTTATTATTTGAGGAATCATTCACATTAGATAATTTGAGAACAACATTGGCTCTGAATGCCACTGGTCGTTTTAGGTATACTTGACATGTAAAAGTGATAAACGTACAAGATTTGTGGAGAACCTGTACTGAAGCACGAAAGGCAACCACTCAATTTCTGCGAATAGTTCCAAATAGAACACGGGAGGAAGCTACCCCAAAAGATTCGCCAGAAGCTCCCCTAGAAGGATATGGAATTGGACCATTAACACTTGTAATATTGGTTGGAGACCAGGATATTAATGCTCTAAAGAAGAAAGGAGGGGTAAATGGAGTATCCAATCTATTACATACTGATATCGAGAAGGGTATTAAGGAATATTAAAAAGAGTTTGAAAGTCGAAGAAATGCATATGGAGGGAACACATATCCCTGAAAGGTTCCACGCAATTTTTGGGTTTTTTTTCTGGGAAGCGTTTCACGACAAGCCACTCATCATTTTGATGGTTTGTGCGACCATGCCCCTGGCTTTGGGCATAAAAAAGGAAATTGAAAGCTCAAAAATGAAACTACCTATTTCGGTTGCCAAATCCGTTATAGAGGAAGTTGGTTCAGTTTCTAGGAGAGTTGTTACAGAATCAAGAAAGAAGTTTGGGTAGTTGTTGAAACGACCGAATGAGAATCCGATGAGACAGGGGATAGTCCCAGAGTTACAATAGGCGATTGCTTGGAAGTCTATGCGTTCTTCGGTGAGGAGGTGGTATGAATGTTGAGGGTTGCTTGCGATGATGACAGGTCTGAATGCTGAGGGTTTCTTGCGATGAGGAAAGGTCTGAAGTCTGAGGTTTTTTTCTTGCAACGAGGACAGGTCTGAAGTCTGAGGTTTCTAGCAAGGAGGAGATGGTCTAAAGCCTGTGGGGTTTCTAGCGATGAGTAGGTGGTCGACATAGCATTGTGAGCAGACTGGAAGTACATACAAGTGAAGAAGAACCTGAGGAAGCAGGGGGAGACACAGATCTAGATGAATCAAAGAGAATGAGGTTGGTCTGAAGGTGAGAAGAGTCAGAGAATAAATCTAAGGAGGTCGACAGAGTATAGACGCATCTGAGTTAGTCGGGAGTTGGTGCTTCCATCTAGTGGGTTCTGCTTCCATCTAGTGGGTTCTAGAGAAACAGAGAGTCTATGCTCTCTACAAGTTGGTTCTTGTAAAACAGATGTTGTAGCCTCATTTGAGTTGGTGCTCAATATATGTGATGTACATAAGTTGAAGCTTGCTTGGCATCCTAAGAAGAAGATTTTTTTTCCCTTTATGGGTTTCCTTGTGAAATCTATGTATTTGTTCTTGCTATATGTATGATGTATGATGTGTGTTTATTCATTAAGCTATCTGCAATACATTAAACATCATTAAGTAATAATCAGAAAAGTTTAAAAAGGCAGAAATAGTTTAAGCTTATCAATAATTTATTCACCGCCCCCTTCGCCCCCCACCTCTCAGTTATTGGAATATTTCCAACAATTGGTATCAGAGTCAGCCCCTTTTGTTTAAGGGTATAAGCTTAGACATGACAAGTCGAGAAGGAAATTTTACTATACTAATAAAGCACCATTGTTTGATGGAACAAACTTTGCTTTTTGGAAAGTAAGAATGAGAACATACATAATGTCTTTAGGTGYTGATGTTTGGGATGTAGTTGAAACTGGATATGTGAAACCTGTTGTATTAGCATCCAAACAAGACAAGCTAGAAGGCGATGAATGCTATTCTCAATGGACTTTCAGAAGAAGAATTTGTGAAAGTGATGCATTATGAATATGTGAAGGAAATGTGGGACAAATAGATAAGCAACTATGAAGGCAACGAAAAGGTAAGAGATGAAAAACTTCAGACACAGATTAAAATTTGAACAATTAAGGATGAGTGAGGAGGAAACTAGATGACAAGCTAGAAGGCGATGAATGCTATTCTCAATGGACTTTCAGAAGAAGAATTTGTGAAAGTGATGCATTATGAATATGTGAAGGAAATGTGGGACAAATAGATAAGCAACTATGAAGGCAACGAAAAGGTAAGAGATGAAAAACTTCAGACACAAATTAAAATTTGAACAATTAAGGATGAGTGAGGACACTGTTAGAAAATATTTCCTGAGAGTTTAAGAACTTGTAAATACTATGAAAGGTCTTGGTGAAAAGATAAATGACACCTTTTTAGTTCATAAAATTTTAAGATATTTTCCTGATAGATTTAACTCAAAAGTCTTTGCAGTAGAAGAATTGGGTGATCTTAAATAGTTGACTATAGATCAACTTCTTGGGACCTTAACTTCTTATGAAATGAGAATTGATGAGGATAAACCAACTACAATGGAAGTATCCTTCAAAGAAGATAAATGTACAGATTCTAATATGGATGAGATTGAGGCAAAATTTGTTAGAAGACTACAAAAGGGATGGATGAGATTGAGGCAAAATTTGTTAGAAGACTACAAAAGGGCTCAGGAAAATATAAAAGAAAGTTTCCTTTCAAATGTTTCAACTATCATAAAATAGGTCACTTTGCATCCAAGTGCCCTTAAAAAGGAAAGGATCAGGTATCTGATGATGAAAAGGAACACAAACACTTTAGTCTGTGTGTAAATAATGATGATAGCTCTTTAGATGAGGATTGTGAGTCAACTAATGGAGATGATACAAATTATTTTATTCTCATGGCCATAGAAAATACAGAAAATTAAGATAGAGGAAGTGAGTTGAATCATGAAGAAGCTGAAGTAGATCTAGAGGCAGAACTTGTCAATGCATTGGAAGAAATTGATAAACTGAGACTGAAGAAAAAGTAACAAAAGAAACTTCTAATTAAGTATGAAAAAAATTGCAGTGAACCAAATGAATCTCTTATCTCATTAAGAGTAGAATTAGAAGAAACAAATAAAATATAAGACATCCTCAAATATCAACTGACTAAACGATGTGAAGAATTAGAAAAAGAAGTAGTGGCAGTCAAAAAAGATCTAGAGAGATTCCAAACTTTGTATTATCAAAATCTCTCAAGTATTAAAGCTACAAAAGAACTGAACAACATATTGAACAATCAAAGATCCCCCTTTATAAAAACTGATTGAACAATCAAAGATCCCCCTTTATAAAAACTGGTATGGGTTATGAAGGAAGTTCTAGTAGTATTCGACCCGTAAATAAATAATCAACCGCGATATTCAAACTTGAAAGCAATAAGAGTCCAATGCACACAGAGTTGATGAAGTTTGTCAAACAATTCACAAGTAACAATAATGTCGAATCAATAAGTCAAGATAATGGAAAATCTGAATAAGAATTCAATCATACTCAGAAACCAAGAAAGTGTGAAGACGAATCGATCACTAGAATTAACAATGAAGATCAAAGATATCAATTGATCTCTCCTCAAAGACAATTTCATCAGAGACATTTGTTACTCAGGTACCAAAATTTCTTCTATGGGTATTGTTTATGTTGTTCTATTTTTGGTCATAAAGTTGTAAATTGCAAAGTTAATATTAGAAACATGCAACCAAGAGAACACAAGTACAATAGACCATTCCAACAAATAACTGGACAGTCAACAAATGGACATCGACAGAATATAAATTGCTCGAAAATTGAAAGGAGAATTCATGATGAATCTATCAATCCATGTGATCTACTGAACAATGAAACAGAGTGTTATATTTGTCATAATTTTGGACATAAGGCAGTCGAATGTCATCTAAAGTACTACAAATCCGAATCAAGAATGAATCAGGCTTCAGAAGATATCCAGGTATGGAAAAAGAAAGAAGATCTCAAGTGTGGTATAGTGTTATCTATTCATAAACAAAAAGATCCATGGTATATTGATAGTGGATGCTCCAAACATATGACCGGTAACAAAAGTAAATTTATGTCACTAAGTGAGAATCAATTAGGGAATGTAACTTTTGGAAATGATGCTCTAGGAAAAATCAAAGGAAAAGGATTGATAAGTCTGAATAATGGTAAAGAAAAAGCACAAGATGTGTTGTTTGTTGATGGACTGAACCACAATCTTCTGAGTGTCAGTCAAATATGTAAGATAAAATTAGTGAGCACTAAAATTAGTGAGCACAGGAAACATAATTGCAAGAGGGGTAAGAACAGGTAACAATGTCTATGTACTAGAAGAATATAAGGAAGAATGTTATTTGAGAAAATATGATGAAAGTTGGTTATGGCTCAGAAGACTAGGCCATATAAATTTTGATCATATTATTAAGATTAATAACAATAATGTTGTAAATGACCGCCCGAAAATATCCAATCCATATAATTATGTCTACAAACCTTGTCAAATGGGAAAATGAACTCGCACATAGTTTAAAACAAAGATTTTCATGTCAACGGACAAACCCCTTCAGCTAGTTCATATGTACTTGTGTGGGCCATCTAGAAAAGAAGGATATGAAAGAGAGCGATATTTTATGTTGGTTATTGATAACTATTCCAGACTCACTTGGGTTTCTTTTCTGAGAGAAAAATATGAGGCATTTGAAAAATACAAACAATTTAAGGCATTAGTTGAGAATCAAACAGGAAGGCAAATAAAGGCAATACGATCTGACAAAGGAGGAGAATTCAGTTCAAGAGATTTCAAGGAATTTTGTGATCAACATGGAATTAAAAGAAAATACGTTATTCCACGTACCCCACAACAAAATGGAGTCACCAAGAGACAGAACAGATATGTACAACAAATGGCAAGGTCGATGATGAAAGAAAGAAACATTTCTCAGACCTTTTGGGTGGAGGCTATTCACACAACAGTTCATATCGTTAACAAATCTCATTTAATGACAAACAGTAATAAAAACCCCCTATGAACTTTGGTTTGGACGACCAACTTCAATCAAGAATTTCAAGGTATTTGGAAGTAAATGCTATATCAAGAATAATGATGAACATTTGGGAAAATTTGATGATAGAGTTGATGAAGGTATATTCTTAGCGTATGCAATAAATATAAAAGGATATGGATGCTTTGATAAAAGAATGCATAAATTGCTTGATTGCATTGATGTTTGGGTTGATGAAGAATTTCCTGTAAAAGATCAAAAAATAAGAAGTGTTGAGTTAGATGATGAGGAAACAAATGAAATTGAAGAACAACAACTCAAAGAGTCAAGAGAAGATGAATAATCAGAATGAGATGAAGAGAATTCAAGCAAGCAAACATATTCAAAACAACAATCAAAACCAAAACCCCCTTCCAGAATTGTTCAGAAAAATCACCCTGAAAGTTAGATTATTGGTGATAAGGATAAAGGAATATAGAAAAGAAGAAAATTGATCAAAGCATCAGAGCAATCTCAAATTGCTTTTTTATCTATGACTGAACCAAAGAACTTTAATGAAGCTAGTGAAGATGAGGACTAGATAAAGGCTATGAATGAAGAACTTGATCATATTAAGAAGAATGACACATGGGAACTTGTTTCTAGATCTACCGACAAGAATATTATTGGATCCAAATGGGTTTTCAAGAACAAGATGAATGAGAAAGGACAGCTTGTGAGAAACAAAACAAGATTAGTCTGCAAAGGATATGCACAAGTTGAAGGATTAGATTTTGATGAAACTTTCGTACTTGTGGCAAGGTTGGAAGCTATCCGAATGTTTCTTGCATATGCATGTCATAAGAATTTATATTAAATGCATGTTAAGTCATCATTCCTTAATGGAGAACTTAAAGAAGAAGTTTATATGGAACAACCAGAAGGATTTCAACTATCAGATAATTCAGACTATGTCTGCAAATTGAAGAAAGCATTGTATGGGTTGAAACAAGCTCTAAGAGCCTGGTACTATCGTCTGGAAAAATATCTTGAAAACAAAGGGTTCAGAAAAGGTATAGTTGACAGAAACATGTATATCAAATCAGATGGTGATAATTTTCTAATTGTATTAGTTTATGTCGATGATGTTGGAAGATTGGTTGTTGTCATTGATGTCAACCCTAGTCATGGGTTTTGGACCGCAAGATTGATGAAGGTATTTGGACATGAAGGAAAATGCACATGCAGATACAACACCCATGGATGGATAGTATACATCATGTTGTCTTTGGTGGTATGTGGAACGTCACATGGATTCTCATGGTTGAGGAGAAATGAATTTTTGAAGATGACAAAGTGAATTGAAGAAGGAAGTACATGTAGGCCCTGAAGATAATTAAAGAAAAGAATTACAAAATAAGAAAGTGTCAGGTCGGCCCTAATGTTAAAAGGAAGTGACATAAATGGTATAAAGAAACATCATTATACATTCATTTGATACAAGTTGAATTTTAGAGGAAATAAGAAGAAAATAAGGCCAGATTTCAAGGGAGGATGAAGTCTTTTGGTGATGTGTTCTAAGGTATGTTATTTTCAGGTCATCTTACCAATTTTATTATAACTTTTTTTCTAGAAAGATTCAGATGGTGAAATATCTATGGTATAGAGAAGCCATATCAAGGTACCTCTGGTAAAAATTTCAGCTCTTGATTAGCTACAATTATGGAGATACACTCTGTGAAAGATAGGGTTTGTGACCAGTCTTGAAGCTAGTCAATAAACAGGTGTTCCGGGTAAAATAGTCATAACTTATTCATCGAGAATACAAATGAAGTGGGACAAATTTCATAGGAAAGAGTATGGACTGTAGTTTCTTGTGTGCGAGTTTTAGAATTGGATGTTAATTATTGAGTGAGGGGAATTTTATGCAAGTTCACTCTCTTGAATAGACCAGAATTGAATAAAGTCTACCATTTTTTCTATAACCTCTTTTTGGTGAGGATTCAAGGAGTGAAAATTGGAGGAGTTTCAAAGAATACATTGAGTAATATTATCTACAGGATAAGAGTACTCCCAAGAATTAAAAAATTGCAGAAATTGAAAAAGTCTCAGGAAACATTATCAGGTTCTATGGGATGATTGGTTGATGGTGATGATTTAATGTAAATTTTTATAATCTCTCATATATTCTTGGGTGGAAGGAAGGGGAAAGGATGGAGAGTTCAACTCTCTCTTGATATTGGAGGATTGTATCTTCCTCTTGTATCTTTATGCCTCCCTTTACATTTGGAAGCTGTAGCTACCTTTGGAAGTCATTACTTCCCTTGAACAATAACTATTGATTATTTCTCATATATTGTGCATGGTGTATTATGGTGTATTGGTGTAAATCTTATACTATTATTCATTTCTCATTGGATATGGTTGAATGGTTTAAGTATAAGTTGAAAAAGGTTTTAAATTGTAATTGATATTGATTCACCCCCTCTCAGTATCAACAGATGATATTATATTTGCAAGTAACAATGATTCATCAGTCCAATGGTTTGCTACAACAATGGAATCAGAATTCGAAATGTCGATGATAGGATATTTGTCATTCTTTCTTGGACTGCAAGTCATTCAAAAGTCTAATGGCATATTTATTTCACAAGAAAAATATTTGAGAAAAATTCGAAAATGTTTCAGATCAAATATTCTTCATCTGTTAGTACACCAATGGTTGTGAGATGTAAGCTAATCAAGGATGATATATCACCAAAAGTCAATCATAAATAATATCGATCGATGATAAGAAGTTTATTGTACATCACAGCTTGTCGAACAGACATAATGCAAGTTGTCGAAATGGTAGGCAAATATCAATCTGCACCAAAAAAGAGTCATTTAGTTGTTGTTAAACGAATATTTAAATATCTGAAAGGGACTATGAACTATGGTCTATGGTATCCAAGAAACCAGAATTTTCAATTAACAACATATTTAGATGCTAATTGGACTAATTTCTTGGATGAACGAAAGAGAACAAGTGGAGGTGCATTATTTTTGGGAGATTCCTTAGTTGCTTGGTTAAGTAAAAAGCAAGGTTCTATCTCATTATCTACTACAGAATCTGAATATATTGCAGCTGCAACCTGTTGTACTCCACTTCTATGGATGATTCAAACTCTTGTCGATTTGAAGGTAAAGTATGATGGACCAATTCCAATTCATTGTGATAATACTAGTGCAATAAGTGTATCAAAGAATCTTGTTCTTCATTCCAAGACCAAGAACATACCTATCAAATATCATTTCTTAAGAGGGAAGTTATCAAACAAAGTTGTTCATTTGCATTATATCCCATCCACAGAAAATATTGATGATATATTCACTAAACCACTAGCTAAATCTTAGTTTGAGTATTTACGTAAGAAGATAGGTATAAGATCAGCCCCACAATAAATCAAATCACACTGTCAGGGGGAGAGTGCTCATTGAAAATGGGTCAAGTTTACAAGGGGATTCGAATAGAACTAGTAAGAGATGTATCAAGAAACAATGCTCATGAGTTTCCTCAGATGATAAAATCTTTGCCATTGATGCCAAAGGGGGAGAGAATGTAAATTTAAAAAGTTGGAGTCGGTCTAGTAGTCCAGTGTGGTCGAGTGGTAATTTATTATTGCCATCAATGCCAAAGGGGGATATTGTTGGAATAATTAAGGTGGATATTGGTTTCTTGTAGTATTGTCATTGATGGAAATTCGTCTGATGTCGATAGTATGAATATATGTGGATTTGGTTTGTCTAATGTATAAGTCGGTCTGGTAGAGGTCATAGGTGAGACAAGTATGTTCGAAGTCGAGACAGAGTCTAAGTCGGAGTTGTGGAAATTCATATGATCATGAATAAATCATATATGTATCAAATCGATGTTATGGAATACCTAGTTACTCACGAAGGACAAATATAGAAAGACTTGATGGATCATGGTCTCAGTGATTTTTCTTATTATTTGAGGAATCATTCACATTAGATAATTTGAGAGAAACATTGGCTCTGAATGCCACTCACCTGTTTAGGTATACTTTACATCTAAAACTGATAAATGTACAGGATTTGTGGAGTCAACCTATCAATTTAATAAAGAATTCAAATGTATAAGATATTAAAGCACTCAAGAAACAATAAATTATGAAATATGAGGTCCCATTCAAGGTACTGAAACATATTCAAATTAAATAGTCATTAAAATGATTTGGATAACACACCTCCCCTCATCACAGTTGATTCATCATTATGTTTGTATAATACCTATAATGTCAAATCATTCAACCTCCATAAATATCTATAAAATGAATACAACTCATATTAGTAGCATTATTTACTCTAATATGCATTTTCATGAGAATGTCAGAACATACCTTGACAATGCTTCCAAGCACCTTATAAGCCTTCTTTTTGAAGTAGCCCCTCATCATCCTAGATCCAAACATAGATTTACAAAATGAGAAAAAAATGAAAATGCAATTGATATATAACTAAACAGAACTACTAAATAAGCTCATATTGGTTTCGCGAATAATTTATTGGAATCGTCTAATCTTGGATCAAACCTCCCTCGATCTGAAGGAGAAACAATGAAATCAGCATTGACTATGTTGCTACTTCATTGGATCGAGGCAGGTTTTATCCAAGATTAAACAGATCCAATAAATTATTCTCTATTGAATAGGGCCAACCACGTGAAGGTGGAATATCCTATGGTTCATCCCCCCCCCGCTCACATCACACTCAATTCCCCAATACCTAATCTATATTCTACTAGAAAATATGCATTAAAAATATTCAAATTTGATAAAAAGTGATTGTAAAGCTAAGAAAGAAAGCTAAGATAAAATAAGTACAAATTTGTTTGATTTCCTTTTTTTAAACATAAGTACTACAAATTAATATAATTGGATTTTTTTTATCTCTCTATCCATATTTTACTAACCAGCTATATTTCATATTTTACTAACATAAGTACAAGAAAGTATGCAATAATATATTCAAAGGCAATGCAACAAAAAATATGCAAGAACTCATTCAAAGACATATGTCATAAAAATTAATTTGTATAAGTGAGGTTTATCATTCAAAAAAAATTCCATGTATACTAGCTATATGTACATTGATTTTTCTTATAAAAATACTATACATCATCATTTTTTTTAGGCCTCTTATGTTCTTTCCAGTTCTTAATTAAATCATCAACATCCACGTATTCATCTTTTGAAGGCTCTTCAACAACTAATTGTGCTTGAGTTCTCTCATGCAGAGCACACCTGGTCTTGTACTCACAACGTGTAGGCCATTGAGAGGGGCCATCACCTACAAAAACAAAAAATATTTAATTTGTATGGCCATTTTTTAAATATCATTGAAGTAGTTCATAAATATTAAAAAAAACCTATGCAATGTAATTATTTACTTGGTACACTAGTCGACACCGTTGGAATGGCTTCCATGTACTCCTCTTCAGGTGGAGGAGCCTCAAGTATGACATTCTCTGTCATTGAAACCACAAAATTTATAAGGACACAATCGTAAATGTATAAGTAAGAAAAATTAGAAGTACAAAATTTATAACTATGAAATTATTAAGCATATTATTATATACAACCATATTACTGTCGCGGGACTCAATTGTAGGAACATCATGGGGTTGCACCATACTCGAATGAGGTTTCTAAGGAACATCATGTTGTGGAAGCACTACACTATCAATGCACTTCTCTCCAGTACTATTGGGCTTGATGATAGTGTTGTTCCCCTGATTAAAACAATGTAACACATTAAATTTATGGACGATATCAAACATGAATGTATTTTATATGTAATGAAAGGTTAATGTTGATTTATTTTAATTTACCTTATCCTGGAAATTAGATCTTGGGTTTTTCCCCATGCTTTTTCGACATTCGACGATAGCTTGATATCTATACCTATAACCAATCTGGAGGTCTTCCTTCGTGATTTCATTTCTGAAGTCGTCACCCTACATTGCATAAGAGTGTGTATTTTTAATTTTATTGGTCACAATTACCTAAAAGTTGGAAGGCGATACAAATAATATTGTTAATACTTTTGGGTACATACAATTCATGACTGTAACTTCATGTAGTCTCCCTGGCTTATATTGTGTTGGCAATGATTGGAAATGCTTCTTTGGTTTCCTTCGAAGTGTCAGGAAACCTATCATCAAAAGTTTCAAGTATTTTATATACCACACTTTTATTTACATCTAAAGAAAATTCAAGGTATTAAATTCAAAATGTAATTTACCTTGGGGTATCAGTTGGTGTTTTTCCTTCTTTTCTCATTTTTTTCCTTTTCATCCTCAATCAGCACCTTCCACTCCCTCTCTGTAATCGTGAGAGGATGGTGATACCTAGGGTTATTTTTCAAGTGAAACCTATACACATATCACGTACATTTTAAATATTTACCATCTAAGGAGGTGGTCGTGCTTTTGTTGAAGGTGTCTACTCCAAAGAGGCTTTCAATACAATCTAGAATTTCTTTTTTGAAGTTGGAATTTTGGGAATTCCACCTCGTGCATATGGTTGGCCCAAAATTCATCAACGTCTTGGTCTCCAAGTGCTGATAAAATGGTCATTTCCTACATGTAAAGAGATATGATCATAATTTAAAAATAATAATATAGATGATTTGTGTTTGAGATAGACAACATGAAACCATTAAAATATTAAAAACTACCTGGGAGTCTTATTTTCTTTAATGGAATTCCTTCCTCATTGACTATAAATGTGCATGGAAGGGTCCCCTTGCTAGTAACACGTCTCACTCAAGTAAATTCAACCATATAATCCACATCATAACAAAATATGAACTACAAGAGATGATGGAGGGTTTAAAAGGTGATATCATGGAAGTATTGAAATTTTTCATAACAGAGAAGACACCTGAAAGTGAAAATGCATCCCATGAAATTCATGATGAGGACACAAGTAAGGTGAATCAAGAATGGAGAAACTCCAACTTTTGTTTGAAGACCAACCATGTTCCTAATATTTATATGAGGAAGTTTGATGGCAAGGACCCAATTGCATGGATACTTCAGATGGAGCAATTATTTGATCTCCATAATGTGCCACATACACAAAAGGTATGAATTGCTTCTTTATATTTAGAACCTAATCAATTTGTATGGTATCGATGGATTTTTTCTTGCAAATCACTCATCACTTGGACAATTTTCACGGAAGAAATGATAACACACTATGAGGATACAAGGAACAATACCTTCTTTAGCCAATTGATAAATCTCAAGAAAAAGGGTTCAGTTACCGAGCACATTGAGAACTTCCAAAGATTGAATATAAAGATAACCGATATTCCATATGAGCACTTGATTGATGTATTCATAGGAACTTTAAAGGATAACATTCAACATGAGGTTTTCCTTTGGGAACCCAAATCATTGGAGAATGCATTTAAGGTGGCAAGAAATGTTGAAACTAAAAGTATGGCTATGGCTATTAGAAGGAACAATCCTAACATCTATAGAGAGAAAAATGCTCCTTCTTCTAAAACACCTCAACCTACAAGGTTGACACCTCAACAATTGGAGGAAAGATAAGMAAAAGGTTTATGCTTTAATTGTGACAGCAAGTACAGTAAGGGACATAACTGTGGTGAGAAGAAATTATTCTACATAGATTGTGAAGAGGAAGAAGAACAAGAACAAGAACCATCTCAAGATGAAAACATAGAAGCAATTTCATGTGAAGAGTTGACTCCCATGATATTGTGTAATGCATTGGTTAGAATTAGAACTCCTCAAACCCTCAAGATCGAAGGATACATCAAAAAGAAAAAGGTAGTAGTCCTAATTGATTATGAAACTACTCATAATTTCATTCACTAGAAATTAGCTAAAGCTCTCAATTGCTTTGTATATCCAACGCCAGAGTTTCAAGTAATGATTGCAGATGGAGGAACTATCAATTTCTTAGGAAAATGTAATAAGATCAATCTTACTATGGGGGAATATGTAATGAATAGTCCAATGATTGCTATACCCATGGGTGGTGCAGATGTTGCACTAGGAATCCAATGGTTACAATCATTAGGAACAATGGCTTTTAATTTTCAAGAACTTTTCAT